>CAUPSL010000825.1:0-31694 GCA_963514005.1 Raja brachyura | reverse complement strand
CACCCCCCACCCCACTCACCCCCACCCCACTCACCCCCCACCCCACTCACCCCCCACCCCACTCACCCCCCACCCCACTCACCCCCACCCCACTCACCCCCCACCCCACTCACCCCCACCCCACTCACCCCCACCCCACTCACCCCCACCCCACTCACCCCCACCCCACTCACCCCCACCCCACTCACCCCCACCCCACTCACCCCCACCCCACTCACCCCCACCCCCACCCTACTCACCCCCACCCCACTCACCCCCACCCCACTCACCCCCACCCCACTCACCCCCACCCCACTCACCCCCATCCCACCACACCACACCCCCACCCCACTCACCTCCACACCACACCCCCACCCCACTCACCTCCACCCCCACCCCACTCACCTCCACCCCACTCACCTCCACCTCCACCCCACTCACCTCCACTCCACTCACCCCCACCCCCACCCCACTCACCTCCACCCCACTCACCCCCACCCCCCACCCCACTCACCTCCACCCCACTCACCTCCACCCCACACCCCACTCACCCCCACCCCACTCACCCCCACCCCACACCCCCACCCCCCTCACCACTCACCCCCCACCCCACTCACCCCCACCCCACTCACCTCCACCCCACTCACCTCCACCCCACTCACCTCCACACCACACCCCCACCCCACTCACCTCCACACCACACCCCCACCCCACTCACCTCCACACCACACCCCCACCCCACTCACCTCCACCCCACACCCCCACCCCCACCCCACTCACCCCCCACCCCCCACCCCACTCACCTCCACCCCCCACCCCACTCACCTCCACCCCCCACCCCACTCACCTCCACCCCACTCACCCCCACCCCACACCCCCACCCCACTCACCCCCACCCCACTCACCTCCACCCCCCACCCCACTCACCTCCACCCCACTCACCCCCACCCCACACCCCACCCCACTCACCCCCACCCCACTCACCCCCGCCCCACACCCCCACCCCACTCACCCCCACCCCACTCACCCCCACCCCACTCACCCCCACCCCACTCACCCCCCACCCCACTCACCCCCCACCCCACTCACCCCCCCACCCCACTCACCCCCCACCCCACTCACCCCCCATCCCACTCACCCCCACCCCACTTACCCCCCACCCCACTCACCCCCACCCCACTCACCTCCACCCCACTCACCCCCACCCCCACCCCACTCACCTCCACCCCACTCACCCCCACCCCCACCCCCACCCCCACCCCACTCACCCCCACCCCACTCACCCCCACCCCCCACCCCACTCACCTCCACACCACACCCCCACCCCACTCACCCCCACCCCACTCACCCCCACCCCACTCACCCCCACCCCACTCACCCCCACCCCACTCACCTCCACCCCCCACCCCACTCACCCCCACCCCCCACCCACCTCCACACCACACCCCCACCCCACTCACCCCCACCCCACTCACCCCCACCCCACTCACCTCCACACCACACCCCCACCCCACTCACCCCCACCCCACTCACCCCCACCCCACTCACCCCCACCCCACTCACCTCCACCCCACTCACCCCCACCCCACTCACCCCCACCCCACTCACCCCCACCCCACTCACCCCCACCCCACTCACCCCCACCCCACTCACCTCCACACCACACCCCCACCCCACTCACCTCCACACCACACCCCCACCCCACTCACCCCCACCCCACTCACCTCCACACCACACCCCCACCCCACTCACCCCCACCCCACTCACCTCCACACCACACCCCCACCCCACTCACCTCCACCCCACTCACCTCCACACCACACCCCCACCCCACTCACCCCCACCCCCACCCCACTCACCTCCACCCCACTCACCTCCACCCCACTCGCCTCCACCCCACACCCCACTCACCCCCACCCCCACCCCACTCACCCCCACCCCCACCCCACTCATCCCTACCCCACACCCTCACTCCACTCACCCCCACCCCACACCCTCACTCCACTCAACCTACTCCTCTCCCCCCTCAGTAACGCTACGGGGAAGTTCCCCGACTACCCCAACGTGGAGCAGGGCGGATCCGACATCCTCTTTGTGAAGAACACTCCGGAACAGGTACCGGCCAAGCTCCAAGAGAACATCAATCTCTCCGTGGGATCGAGCTGGACTTCCCTGGGCAGGGCGGGGCTCCATGTCTGTGTGTATCTGGGTCCCATGTTCCCCTGTCCCCTGTATTTGCGTGTTCCCCGACTCTCGTGTGAGCGTGTTCCCCTCTGTGGTGCGTTGCCCCAGGTGTGCGTGTGCCCTGGGCACCAGTTCCCGTGTGTGCGTGCCCCGTGGGTGCGTGTCGTGTGTGTGTGTGTGTGTCCCGTGTGTGCGTGCCCCATGTCCGTGTGCATGTGCCTGGTGTGATGCACGTGACTGTGGGGCTTGACAGGTGTGTGCGTGTTCCCCTGTGTCCATGCGCCCCGTGTGTGCCCCGTGTTGAACCTGTGACTGTGGGGGCAGCTGGTGCAGGAGATGGCAGCCGAGGCCGAGGAGAAGGAACGACTGGCGGCCAAAAAGGCGGCAAAGAAGCAGGCAGCGACGCAGGAGAAAAAGGACAAGAAGGAGAAGAAGAAGAAGAAGAAAAAGAAGGGAGGAGAGGTGAGATAATAATAATAGATTTTACTGTCCTTACACATAAGTGCAACGAGGTTCGGTTTGCAACTTCCATCCGATGTCATAACTTAAACGACTAATAAAATTTAGGTTTATATACCCGAGAACAAGGTTTGTGAAAAGAACATTAGAACAGTAAAAGTGAAAACAGACTAAAGTGCAGATGGATTGTGCACCGGCTCTGCATCCCACACGCGCCTGTGATGCCAAATGTCCACAGTACAGGTCTCTGCACAGGTCACACAATGCACAGGATGCTGGGGGTGCACAGAACAGCACATGCACAACAACAGGCCCTTCGGCCCGCAATATCCATGCCGAATGCAATGCCAGGTTAAACGGATCGCCTCTGCCTGCGCGTGATCTATCTGCCTCTATTCGCTGCCTATGATGTGTCTGTCTAAAAGTCTCGTAAACACCACTATTGTATCTGCCTGCATCACCACCCCTGGCAGCACGTTCCAGGCACCCGCCGCCCTCTGTGGGTAGAATCATGCCCTGCACATCTCCTTTAAACTTTGTCCCTCTCACCTGAAACTTATGCACTCTCTGGGGAAAAAGGTTCTGACTGTCTACCTTCTCTCTGCCGCTCATAGTTTTATACATTGAACTTCTATCAGGTTTCCCCTCAGCCTCTGATGCTCCAATGAAAGCAATCCAAGTATGTCCAATGACATCCCGGTGAACCTCCTCTGCACTTTTTGCAGCCGAACAACACCCTTGCCGCAGCAGGGTAGCCAAATCTGAGGAAAGGCACAAAATTCTGGATTAACAGCAGGTCAGGCAGCATCCCTAGAGAACATGGATGGGTGATGTTTGGGGTTGAGGCCCTTCTTTGTGGATTTGCAGACGACACAAAGCTGGGTGGCAGTGTGAGCTGTGAGGAGGATGCAATGAGGCTGCAGGGTGACTTGGATCCCATGGCGATCTAACCCACCACACCAGCCTTGCCTCGGGATCTTGTCGAAGGCCTTGCTAATGCCCAGAGATGACCTCCACTGCCCTATGCTCCTGGTCACCAGCTCCATCGCATTCATGAAAGGAGGCACAGAGTTGGTGCTGTCTGTCCTGGGTCCAGATTCAGGGACAGTTTCTTCCCAGCTGTTATCAGGCAACTGAACCGTCCTATCACCAAGGACGATAATCACCAAGGAGATAAGTCCTGAACTACTATCTACCTTGTTGGAGACTCTTGGACTATCTATTATCAAACCTTACTGGACTTTATCTTGCACTAAACGTCATTCACGTTATTCCCTTTATTCTGTGTCTGTACACTGTGAACGGCTCGATTGTAATCATGTCTTTCTGCTGACTGGTTAGCACCCAACAAAAGCTTTTCACTGTACCTCAGTACACGTGACAATAAACTAAACTAAACTGAAGGGAACTGTGTTTCCGTGCTTGCCTGGGAAATAAAGGCAGCACTGCACACGACATGTTTAAACACGGGTCTGTGAACTCACAGTTCTGTGTACATACTGTATGTTTATTTAAGTTTTGTTTATTATTGGCAATTGTACCAAGGTGCAGTGAAAAGCTGTTGTTGTGTGCTTACTAGTCAGTGGAAAGACTATACATGACTACAATACAGCCATCCACAGTGTACAGATATATGATAAAGGGAATAGCATTTAGTGCAAAGATATAACATTGTATGTGCACAGGTGTGTCAATATGTGGCATGTGCACACACATGCTCTGCGTACATGTGCTCAGCGTACTTGCTACACGTGGATAACTGCTACCTCTGTGTTACCTTTGTCCTCAGCCAAAACCGGATGGTTACTCCGAATTCATGGCAGACCTCTTGGAGGGACAGCAAACCTACCAAAGTGAGGAGCCTGTGGAGATGTGGCAGGGGGAGAGACAGGTGGGGGTGGGAGGGGTGGCGGAGGGCAAGTGACTGGGGAGAGGGTGGTTCGGGACAGGGGAGTGTTTGACAAAGTTATGCCCTGTTAGTGTTCCACATTTCCATCCTGGGTTAAAAGGTTCTGACTGTCCACCCTAATTTTAGATACTTCTATCAGGTCTCCCACCAACCTCTGACGTTTAAGAGCAAACACTCCAGGTCTGTCCAACCTCTCCCTGCGCCTAACATCCCCTAATCTAGGCAGCATTCTGATAAAGCTCTTCTGCACCCTCTCCAAAGCCTTCACAACCTTCCAGCAATGGGACGTCCAGAACTGCATGCAATACTCCAAATACAGCCTAACCAAAGGGCTATGGAGCTGCAACTTGACATCTTGGCGCTTATACTCAATGCCCAGACCTGTTGCCACCTTTAGTGAGCGATGAACTTGGACTCCAAGATGCCTCTGCACATCAAAGCTGTTAAGGGTCTTGTCATTCTCTCTCCCCCCATTCACCCTCCCAAAGAGCAACACCTCGCACTTGGTCAAGTTAGACGCCGCCTGCCATTTCTATATTGCTCTAACCCCTACTCCCTGGGGAAGGGTGCCATTGGGAGTCGCGGGGTCACTGAGTGGGCCTGAGGGGATCGGGGTGGGGGGGGGGAAAGTCGGTGAGGTGGATCACTGATGGCCACTGAGTGGGTCTGAGGGGTTCAGGGAAGGAGAGTCAGCGAGGGGGATCAATGGGGGGGGGGGGGGTCCGAGTAGGTCTGAAGGGTTCGGGGGGGGAGTCAGTGAGGTGGGGTCATGGGGAGGAGGGTCACTGAGGCGAGGGTCAAGGGGCCACTGGCCTCTCCTCCCTGGAGGTGACTGATGCACTGACCCCTGCCCCCTGGTGGAAGGGTCACTGCAGGGTCAATTATCTCTACGCCCCGGAGGGGTGTAACTGGGGTGGGGGGGGGTCTCTGAGGGGTGATAGTGCGCTGACTTCTGCCCCTCTGGTAAATAAGTCATTGTGGGGTTACCTAGGGTCACTGCAGGGTGACTGATGTGGTGACCTCTGGCCCCCAGTTTTTTGGGGTGGGGAGGGTGGGGGGGTTATAGGGGTCACTGCAGAGTGACTGATGCGGTGATCTCTGACCCCCAGCAGTGTGGGGTGGGGAGGGTGAGGGGGGTCATAGGGTCACTGTGGGGTGACTGACACACTGACCTCTGCCCCCAGGGGTGTGGAGGCAGAAGGACGACTCGGCCAACCTGATGCAGCGTCACGAGGTGGAGCTGGAGAAAGAGGAGAAGCGGCAGGAGGTGGAGAAGGAGATCCGCCTGCAGGTGGGGTCGGGGGTCGGGGGTCACCCGCTGGGGTTGGGGTCGGGGAAGAGAGGTCAAGGGTAAGGGTCGGGGGTTGGGTGAAAACCTCAGTGTCAAGAGAGAGTACAGAGGAGATTTACTAGAATGTTGCCTGGGTTCCAGCAACTAAGTTACAGAGAAAGGTTGAACAAGTTGGGTCTTTATTCTTTGGAGCGCAGAAGGTTAAGGGGGGACTTGATTGAGGTCTTTAAAATGATGAAAGGGATAGACAGGGTTGACGTGGATAAGCTTTTCCCATTGAGGGTAGGGAAGATTCAAACAAGAGGGCATGACATGAGAATTAAGGGTCAGAAGTTTAGGGGTAACATGAGGGGGAACTTCTTTACTCAGAGAGTGGTGGCTGTGTGGAATGATCTTCCTGCAGAAGTATTGGAGGCAGGATCGATTTTAACATTTAAAAGTAAAGTGGATAGGTATATGGACGGGAAGGGAATGGAGGGGTATGGTCTGAGTGCAGGTAGATGGGACTAGGGGAAAATGAATGGTCGGCACGGACTGGAAGGGCTGAGAAGGCCTGTTTCCGTGCTGTAATTGTTATATGGTTATATGGTTATATGGTTATGGTTGGGGATTCCGGGGCGGAGGGTTGGGGTCATGGGTTGAGCCATGGGCGGGGTTTGGGGAGTGGGGTAGTAACCCTGCGACAGGGCCAGCCAGCAGTCCAGTGCGGACACCAGGGGCCGGTGTGGGTCGGAGTTCACCGGCGGCTGACCCACTGACCATGACCTGTGTCCAAGGCAGGTGGACGAGCTGATGAGGGAAGAGCTGAAGAATCTACGGATGGCGATCGAGCGAGATTTTAGTGATCCCACCAAACAAAAGACTCGGGCCAAGAAGGTACGGGAGCAGGGTTAGAGTTTAATTTAGTTCAGTTAGTTTCATTTTTTGTCACATGTACCGAGAAAATCTTTTGTTGCATGCTATGCAGTTATCGGAAAGACAATGTAGCAATGTTACAAAATTTTGAGATTTTAAAAATCAAGTCTGCAATTTATCCCATCAAATAAAGCATAAAAAGAAGTTTAATTTGACACCTAATTCACTTACATATCTTCAGTATTAAGAAAGTTATGACCATTTTCATACTTGGAAATTAGCATCTTGTTCCCCATTGCCTTTCAATTGACTTAACTCAAAAGCTGTGATCTAGAACCGTTAAAAGCCCATAACTTTCTTAAAAATTAAGAGAACTCAATGAAATTTTCAGTTATTATAGATTGAAGCATTCTGAAACAAATATGAAACCATCTTACTTGGATGACCTGAAATAGTAAGATTAAATGAGAACTTACCAGTTTGAAGTTTGATCTTTATTTTATGAGGAGTTACGATGAGGGATTACGTGAAGACCCCGCCAGCACGCATGCGCGACATTCTTCAAAGCAGTGGTGTGAAATCACAGATACCAGAGTAGACTAACATAGTAAGATAAGAGAGAACTTATATACCAGTTGAACTTTATAATAGAGGGTTTGGGAGCGGAGGGCACGTAATCCCTCATCGTAACTCCTCATAAAATAAAGATCAAACTTCAAACTGGTAAGTTCTCATTTAATCTTACTATTTTACTTCGGAGTCACGTGAGTGACTACGTGAAGATTTCAAAGCTCTGTGATTTCGTGCCCTGGAACGAGTCCATGCTCACACACTGCCATGCTAGGGATGGAGGATGAACGTATTTCAGACATGACACTGTGCTGAAAAACAAAGAAGGTATTTATCATACCTAAAATGATATGCCCCACATTGGGTAAATCATGTAACAGAACTTAACATTTTCCCCCTGCAAACGTCTCAGGAGCGGCCACGGGTTTATTATAGAAGTGCTGAAAAGTCCATTCATTGCTCCAACCCGCTGTAGCAAGGATGTGGTCCATAGGAACTCCCATCATCCTAGCCGCCGATGTGGATGCAGCCCTGGTGGAGTGAGATTTAAAACATTAGTGTCCACCCCCGCTGCACCCAATACCACCCTTAACCAACTGGAAATGGCTTGCACTGTGACCTTATGATGAGGGCGTTTGTGGCTTATGGGTAAAGCCCTCTCCGTGCCCCTTAGATTCTTGGTTACTTCTATATCGTAAAATATATGTCACAATGCAGAGCCGACTATCTGCAGGATAGGTCAGAAATTATAATTTTTGGCCAGAGGAACTGGGTCGATATAGTTTGAGTAACCCCTGTTCAGAAAGGTTATCTTGCCATTGGTTATACACATGGCATCCATACTTAGCTTTTGTAAGGACTGGACTCGTTGTGCTGTTACAAGTGCCATAAACATAACCATATTATATGTTAGTTTATCCAGAGTGAGCCCCGATATTGGTGTCCATCCTCGAAGCATAGTTAATTCTATGCCTATGTCCCATGTATGGGTGTATCTGGCCCTGGGGGAATTAGAATTAATACCACTCATCAGTTTAGATACCAGTGGGTGTGATCCTATAGGCAGGTGATCACTCCCTCGGCCCAGGTTATTAGATAGGGCACTCCTTGCACAATTAATGGCACTGTAGCTCAATCCTTCATGGAATGAAGGGTGGCCAGAACTCCAGCACTTCAGTGATGGTGGCCGAGTCATATGAAGTGTTTGTCTGATGCAGAACACTTCCCATCTTCTGACATATGTCAGTTCTGTCTCTGGTGGACTCCCTGCACGACGCTGTGATGACATTGATCGTCCTGTCGGAGAGTCCGTAGTCCAGAAATGGCCTGTTCAGAATCTGCAATCAATAGGTTCATTCGATCATGGCATGGATGACTTACCTGGTGTACCAACAGGCTCGGCCGTTTGAGTATCCGAATGCAGTGTTCTGCGGCCATCTTTAGTACTGCTGGGGACCATGGTTGGGTAGGCCAGTCGAGAACACCCGAAATACCCGTTGCGGAGTTTTGTTTAATTTTTTGTAAGACCCGACTGATGAGGCAGAAGGGGGGAAATGCATAGCAAAACAATCCCCCCTAATGCAGCGAGAAGCATCCATCGCTGCTGGCCCCGGGTCCCGATCCAACATCCATTCAATGTTGTCGTTGAATTTGCGTGACCTGGTGTCCGCCACCGTATTTAGTTTACCTGGAAGGTAAGTGGCTGAGATCCAAATCTCTCTATCCAGACACCAGTGCCAGATATAATTAGCCAATTCATCACATGATATCGATTTTATTCCACCCATATGATTAATATAGGCCACCACTGTGGTATTATCAATTTGTAACCGTACATGCAACTGGTGCATATCTGAGCAGTAGGCCCGGAGTCCATGAAATGCTCCCAGCATTTCTAGATAATTAAACCCTAGTGCTCCCAACAGGGTTAATTCTTGTGCACTCCATCTGCCACCACAACTTGTGTTGGTATTAGCTGCTCCCCAACCTTTAGCACTGGCATCAGTCTGTAATGTAACCGAGGGATTCATGATAGTGATGGGGTTAGAACAATGCTGAGCATTTTCTATCCACCAATATAATTCTAATTTAGCTTCTCTGGTAGTTTCATAGGCCTATCAAAATGGCCCGCATGATTTTTAAGAGCTAGAATTTTTGCTCTTTGCAGGTTTTGTTAATGGAGTGGCCCAAATTGTGCTGCTGGAATGCAGCCACTAGTTTCTCAATCACTCTGGCTACTTGCAGAATGGATGGTTCCCTGATGCCAGTGAGGGTTTTACATGCTTCCGTCAAGTCTGTCCCTTTGTTTGGTGGCAAGGTGATAGACATTTGAACAGAATTGATAGTGAACCCCAGATAAGCCATGGTAGTGGAGGGTTTCATTTTTGATTTATCTGGATGTATGTTAATCCCAGTTTTTGAAAATATGTTTTGTGGCTGAGACTGCCAATGTAGCCATCTCCAAATTCTCACCTACAATGAGAATATCGTCAAGGTAAACCATGGCAATATGGTTATGTTTCCTTAATTATGCTAAAGCTGGTTTTAACAATTTTGTAAGCAGCCTGGGTGCCGATGACAACCCAATGGGTAAGGCTTTATACTGCCAAGGCTGTCCATCCAGACAAATTTTAGATATTTCCGATGATCCTTGTGCATTGGCACTGAATAGTATGCATCCTTTAAATCGATGCAAGCCATGAAGTACCTATCAGAAATTAGCTATTTGGCTGTGAAAAACGTGTCCATTTTGAAATAGGCATACTGAACGGAAGTATTTAGTTCGGTCAAATCTATAATGATGAGGCATCCGCCATCTTTTTTGTTTTTTGTAAAAATATTTGATACGAACTCTTGAGATTCTGATTGTCTTCTCAATTACCCTTTTTTCGTTTAGTCTTAACAGTTCAGCATGGCCTGCTGTTCTCTCTTTTTGTGAAAATATGAACTTTCGGCTGGGCGTATGCTGAACTGGGATGGGGAGTTCGTATACAGATTCAATTAGTACCCTGAATACTTCCGAGTATGTAAGGATCAGAGGTAAAAGTGTTCCACACATGATGAAACAAGTGCAACCGTCCACCAACCCTTGATGAATCTAGGCAGCAATGTTTTTGAGACAACCAGACCCACCTACCTCCATGGTTACCGGTGTTGTGTGGGTTGTCTCTCCTTGTTTCTTCGTGTATTGTGTTGCTGCGTTGTGGGGTTGGCGCATTTTCCAAGAAGGCCGGGCTGGGCCATGGTCTAAAAAAGACCGTTGTGCAGGTGGGCCGGCCTTCGAGCTTTCACCACCAGATGGTCTCTCATTATAACGATGTCTGGTGGATGTGTAGGGGTGCTGCCACTGCTGATAATGGGTTTTGGTGGTGTTTGGTACCTTGATCAGGACTATAGCCTTGGCCTCCTCATCCAGGTCTTTTACCTGTTTCGGGAGGTAGTCCCCAAACAGCAAGTTGGCGGCTGTGTGCTGCTAGTCCTGCATAATCCCGCAATTTTGGATTGAGTGCAGGCTTGATGATGCTCTTCCTGTAGCTATTAATCTGAATTGAGTATTGCACAGGAGTGCTAGAGCGTCTTGTAGCTCTTCAGGCATCTCAACCCCATCGCTGTTCTGGCCACTGCTGTGATACCAGCAGTCAGCAGTTTAAGGATGTTCTGGAGTTTCACCTCCTGGCTCTTTGTAGTTGGGCTCATGTTGCCCCAAATGGGTTGTTGACTGCAGGCACATTTAGAGAAACGCAGTTCTCTGGGTTGGCACAGCATGTTTATTAACCATGCCCACAACTCTTCTGGCACCCCTGACACAGTTACTCTTCAGCCATTGCCCCTTCTTCAGGGTCAGCCCAGCTCTGACCCCTAATGCTCCCGTGCGAAGAGGGTGAGACATTTGGCAGTCCTTGATAGGATGCTGCCGTGGGTCTGCGAAGAGACCCACTGTGACACTGCCCCTGCATAAGCAGGTCACGCTGGAGCAACTGCTCCACCATCCGCTCCATGCGGGAAAGACGACCGCCGTCGCTAACCGCGAACGGGGTGTCCTCAGGTCCCGATCCCAGCCGAGGCAACGGACCTGTCCGACTTCTGGGTGGTTTTGCCGGCGGACCGCGGCGCACCTGCGGTCTGTTGCGGCGAGAAGTCGGGGGCTGCTGGTAGCACCTGCAGCTCCGGAGAGACGGCACGCTGCTGGCTCCTTTCCACAGCAACAAATTTTGCCGCTGCTCTCCTGTATTTTCTCGACTCCATGGTGCTTGTTTCGTCTCTGGAACACAAGAACACTGAGTCGCCATGCTGACCAGAAATGGTAAGACTTACCTTCGGTAGGTTTTTCAAAAACTTACGCTGGAGGGGCGGCGCTCCTCCCGACTGTCGCTTCCGCAATGCGTTCGACGATATGTCGCGCATGCGTGCTGGCGGGGTCTTCAAGTAGTCACTCACGTGACTCCGAAGTAAAATTAAAGCATATAATTAGTTAGTTATCTAATTGTAGCTAATTACAAAATTCAATGAGTAGATCTAAACATCTATCCATTTCTTAAGAAAAGATAAACTTTTTTTAAATTGCCTGTGTCCAAATAACATTCACACAATAATCCACAATATAACATAATTTTTAAATCTAATTTTCATGAATGTCTGGGCCAAATGGAAGGAATTTAGTGTTTAATGCCTGTAAATTAATGGCCATTTAAATCAACTAGCCAGTGGGTTTTAGTGGAATGTGGTGGATTGGAACGTTGCGGTTTGCTGTGAAGTCGGTATAAAAAATACAGCCGGTTCATACATTGTTTTTGGACCCCATTTCGCAACATGAAAATATTATTAAAGCCTCCATAAAAACCAACTGTTAATATAAAAATAAACTATTTACCTTTTTTTCTTCCCTACGCAAAATCCTTCCCGTTGTCGGCTCTCACGGCTTTTGAAGGTGATTTTTAAATTACTCTAGATAATAAATAATCTAGCGTAAGTTAAAAATACCTTCATTAATGAAATGTCAGAGCGATTTTTCTTCCGCAACGAACTCGCCCGACATTGATCGATTTTCCCAGTCTGAAAAAAATCGGCACTTTAAGCCTGCCCCCCTCTGAAAGGCGCCAAAGTCGTGCACACGGGGAGCGGCAGAACTGCAGCGCCGCTAAAGGTAAGTTTTGTAACATACCTAGACAATGCATGATTACAAATGCACTATTTATAGTGCATATGTTCATGATAAGGGAATAACGTTTAGTGCAAGGTAAAGCCAGCACTCCATCTACAAGAGGTGCTCCATGACTATCCTTGACCCCCACCCCCACCCCCGTGTACCCTTCAGCCCCCCCCCCATCCCCCGCCCCTTCCCCAACCCTGATGTCAAGGCCTCTGCCCCACCCCCCCACGCTCTGACCTTGTTCCCTCCTCCATCCAGTTCGCGAGAAGCATCGAGGGTGACCCCTATTAACCCCCCGACCCCTGGTATCCCCGTGCCCTCTGACCCCTGGGATCCCCTTACCCACTGACCTCTGCCTCACCGCCTGTCTCTTGGTTTAGAAAGCGAAAGAGAAAGCCACGAAGAAGAAGGACAAAGATCTGACGGCTAACAGGTAACGAACGGGTGCTGCCACCCATGGGTGCCCGGGGTCCACGGGTGGGGTCTGTGGGAGTGGTGGAACCAGGCCCTTCGGCCCAGCTTGCTGGTGCTGACCTTGCGGCCCCATCCAGGCTGGTCCAGAAGATTGTGTGCGGGATTCGTCACAATGGATTTGGGCTGGTTGGAGAGTTGCCGGGCAGACTCCGGGCCCATTGCCAGGGTTGTTACCGAGCTGCGCTGTGACCACTCTCTGTCCTCAGGAGCCTCTCCTCTCTGTGCGACGAGCTGATGGAGCAAGGCCTGCTGAAGGCTGCACCTCACGTACGGCTGGCCAGCTTCCTGGGTGAGTGGGGCTCCCCCCAAACCTCAACCGCTGACCTCTACCTCTGACCCTCGACCCCCACATCCCTTCCCCAACATCAATGCCAACCACGACCTGACCCTAACCACTGACCTCTGTCCTCGACTCCGAACCCTGCCTGACCCCAACACCCCATGAACCCTAATCCCTGCACCCTCTGAACCCCAATCCTCAACCTCAACTCCCCAACCTCTGAACTCGACTCCAAATGACACCTGACCCTCAATGCCAATCTCCCCAACCCCTGACCCCTCATTCCTACACCAACATCTGTGTCAATGCTGACCTCACCCGAACACCTGACCTCAGACCCCAACAACCTCCTGAACCTGATCTTGGCCCCTTGACCTTTGACCCTGACCCCCATGGCTCCACCACTAACCCCAACCTAGATCCTGTAAACCTGACCCTGACCTTAACCTGACCCCGATCCCTGACCCCGATCCCTCCCGCCATCACACCCACCACGCACTCCCACCCCTCTCCCCACGCAGATCTTGCGCCCCCCCCACAGACTCTCCCTCTCGCCTCGTCCCTATCTCGCCTCCTGCTGCCCTCCCCCCTACTGTCTCCCCCCACACTATCCTCTCCCCCCCCACTGACACTCCCTATCCCTATCTCCCTCTTCACTGCCCTACACCACTGACCCTCCTACTCTCTAACCTCCCCCTTAATAACCCCCTTCCCAATAACTCGCCCCCCCCACACCCTGCACCAACCCCCCCCCCCATGCCCTGTCCCTATCTCCCTACCCCCCCCACACTCTCCCCCACACTGCCCTCTCTCCCCCTTTGTCGCTTCCCCCTGTCTACCCCACATTAATCTCCCCCCCCCCCCACTCCCCGTTCCCCCAGGGGATTTCAGCTACCTGGGGTCGACGCTGCGAGAGGCCGACCTCGATCCCCAGCCCTCGCTCTACGACATCCGGCAGATCATCACCATGTACGCCGTGCTGCCCCTGGGTGAGTGTTGGGGGAGGGGGGGGGTTAGAGGGGTTAGAGGGGGGAGGTGGGGCAATGGGGGCGAGATGTTGAATGGGGGTGAGTGAGGGGAGGTGGGGAATGAGGTGGGGGGGTGGAAGGGGAAAGGTGGGGAATGGGGGCGGGGGGGGTAAAGAAATGGTATGTTGTGCTCCCCCTGTTTGAGTGGAAGGGGGAAGGGAGTGGTGGGGGGTGAGGGAGGAGAGAGACTGGACGCCACGTTGTGTCTGGGTGAGTGGGAGGTCCGGGGATTGGGGGGGGGGGGGGGGGGACACTATGCTGTCCTAGGGTCAGTGGGGAAGAATGGTGAGGGGGAGCGGAGGGAGTCCACTGAAGGCGATAGGGTCGAGGCATTGTGGAAGAAGCAGGCACATGGAACGGCAGATGCTGTTGAAGTACCTCAGCAGGCCCGGCAGCATCTCTGGAGAACAAGGTAGACACAGAATGCTGGAGAAACTCAGTGGGTGAGGCCGCATCAATGGAGAACAAGGATGTGACGTTTCGGGACATGACTGAACCATCTCCTGGCCATGTTCTCCAGGGATGCTGCCCGACTCAAGATTCAAGAGAGTTTATTGTCATGTGTCCCACACAGGACAATGACATTCTTGCTTTGCTTCAGCACAACAGAATATAGAAGGCATGAATACAGAACTGATCAGTGTGTCCATATGCCATTGAATATATATATATATACACACACATAAATAAGCATATAAAGTGCAGTAGGCTTATCAAAGTTCAGATTTTGTTTGAGGACTTTAATAGTCTGATGGCTGTGGGGAAGTAGCTATTCCTGAACCTGGTCGTTGCAGTCTTCAGGCTCCTGTACCTCCTCCCTGAAGGTAGCGGGGAGATGAGTGTGTGGCCAGGATGGTGTGGGTCCTTGATGATGCTGCCAGCCTTTTTGAGGCAGCGACTGCGATAGATCCCCCTCAAGGTCAGAGCTGATGATGGACTGGGCAGCGTTTACTACTTTTTGCAGTCTTTTCGCTCCTGGGTGCACAGGTTGCCAAACCAAGCCACGGTGCAACTGGTCAGCAAGCTCTCTACTGTGCACCTGTAGAAGTTAGAGATAATCCTCCTTGACATACCGACTCTCCGTAATCTTCTCAGGAAGTAGAGGGGCTGATGTGCTTTCTTTATGATTGCGTCAGTGTTCTGGGACCAGGAGAGATCTTCGGAAATATGCACGCCCAGGAATTTGAAGTTCTTGACCCTTTCCACCAATGACCCGTTGATGTAAACGGGACTGTGGGTCCCCATCCTACCCCTTCCAAAGTCCACAATCAGTTCCTTAGTTTTGCTGGTGTTGAGAGCCACCAATGCCGGCACCATTTGGTCAATCGGTCGATCTCACTTCTATACTCTGACTCATCCCCATCAGTGTTATGTCCCACAAGAGTGGTGTCGTCAGCGAACTTGATGATGGAGTTCGCACTGTGACCGGCTACGCAGTCATGAGTATAGAGTGAGTACAGCAGGGGGCTGAGCACGCAGCCTTGAGGTGCTCCCGTGCTGATTGTTATCGAGGATGACACATTTCCACCAATACGAACAGACTGTGGTCTGTGGGTGAGGAAGTCAAGGATCCAATTGCAGAAGGATGCGCAGAGACCTAGTTCTGGGAGTTTGGTAACCAGCTTGGAGGGGATGATAGTATTAAATGCCGAGCTGTAATCGATGAATAACAGCCTGACATATGAGGTTTTGTGGTCTAAGTGGTCCAGAGCGGAGTGGAGAGCCAGCGAGATCGCGTCCACCGTTGATCTGTTGTGGCGGTAAGCGAACTGCAGTGGGTCCAGGTTTTTGTTGAGGTAGGAGTTGATTTGAGCCATGATCAACCTCTCGAAGCACTTCATCACCACAGGCGTTAGTGCCACAGGTCGATAGTCATTGAGGCACATCACTTTGCTCTTCTTGGGCACCGGTATTATTGATGCCCTTTTAAAGCAGGTGGGAACCTCAGCCCTCAGAGGTGAGAGGTTGAAAATGTCGGTAAAAACTCCAGCCAGTTGGTCCGCACAGGTTTTCAGAACACGACCGGGTTCAGGTCCAGGCACTTGCTGAGGGTTCACCCCTCTGAAGGGTTTTCTGAAGTCGACCTCTGTGACTGTGACCGAAATACATCACGGCGAATGGGGGCTTGGGAAGGCACATCAGTATTCTCCCCATCAAAGCCTGCGGCAAACGCATTGAGCTCATCAGGCAGTGATGTTTCGCTGACATTCGAGCTGCCTCCTGATTTTGCAGGAGGTGATGGCATTCGAGCCCGGCCACAGCTGCTGAACATCTGTCTCATCGTCCAGCTTGGAGCAGAAGTCCCTTTTTGCCTTTTTGATGGCCTTAAAACCCTGTCCCACTGTACAAGTTCATTCAAGAGTTCTCCCGGGTTTGCACTGATTCGAACTGGGAGATTTATGGTAATGGCCGCTCGTAGCTACTCGGGGCTCTCATGGACATTTTTCAACATGTTGAAAAATCTTCACGAGTCTTCGCGAGCTTACCACATTTCCCGCGTACCTGCCGTTAGCGTTACGAGCCATTAAGAGACATCCCCGAGCTCCGACGTACCCGCTACGTTCATTCAACGTGCTTCCACAAGTTTGATTTTTTTAAAAACTCGGGAGAGCTCTTGAATGAATGTACAGTGGGACAGGGCTTTTACCAAGGTCGTATCTGGACTTCTTGTATCTTCGGACATGAATGCCCGGTGTCTGGTCTTCAGAAGAGTGGAGATCTCATAGTTCATCCAAGGCTTGTAATTGGGAAACTCTCGGAAGGTTTTTATAGGGATGCAGTCCTCCACACATTTCTTTATGAAGTCTGTAACGACTGTGGCGTATTCATTCAACATTGCCCAGTCTACAGACTCCAAACAGTCCTGGAGTTGTTCCTCAGGGCGAGGGATAGAGCGGTAGGCATTCTTAATGGTGGTGTAGCAGTGGTCTAGGGTATTAGGTCCTCTGGTGCAGCAGGAGACATGTTGGTGGAAGTTAGGGATTTGTTTGTTAGATTGGCTTTGTTAAAATCCCCGGCTATGGTGGTAAATGCCTCGGGGTAAGACGTCTGGTGTTTGTTGACCACGGCGTGCAGCTCCTCCAGTGCCAGACGGACGTCTGCCTGGGGTGGGATGTAGACCGCGGTCAGGATGATGGAGGTGAATTCCCTCGGAAGGTAGAAGGGACGGCACTTCACCCTCAGATGTTCCAGGTGTGGAGAGCAGGAGTGGGACAGGACTGCCACGTCTGAGCACCACGCAGAGTTGACCATGAGGCAGACGCCCCCTCCTCTCCCTTTCCCCGATGCCGGTGTATGGTCCATACGGTGGATGGAGAACCTGGACCGCTGAGTCTGGGGAGCTGGGGGTGAGCCATGTCTCTGTGAAACAGAACACAGAGCATTCCCTCAGCTCCCTTTGATAGAGCAGCCTTGCCCTTAAGTCCTCCACTTTGTTTTCAAGGGACTGTACATTGGCCAGTAGGATGGTAGGTAGTGGGGGTCAAAGTCTGACCCGCTGAGTTACTCCAACACTTTGTGTCTTGTTGGATTATAAGAGTAAGATTTTGCAGGACCAATGCCAGTGCCCCCCCCTCCCCAACCCCGGTACCTCCTCACCCTTGCCCCCCGACCCCTCCCTCGTGCCCTTGTTGCCCCCACAGTGAGCTAGCTGTGTGTGCCCCCCAGGGTCACAGGCCCTCCACCAGCGGGCCCCTGCCGTACGCTCCATGCTCCTGGCCGGGCCACTTGGCGTGGGCAAGAAGACTCTGCTGCACAGCATCTGCACCGAGACTAGCGCCACCCTCTTCGACCTCTCGGCTGCCAACATCGCCGGCAAATACCCCGGCAAAGCCGGCCTCCAGCTCATGCTGCACATGGTTCTCAAGGTAGGGCCGGGGTGGCAGCAAGGGGGTGGGGGTTGGTGCGAGGGGGCAATAGAGAGGGGGGGACGAGGGCAGGAGTGGGGGCAGGGGGTGGCACGGGAGTGGAGTGAGAGGGGGAGAGGGGAGGGCATGGGGAGGAGGGATGTGGATGGGTTCAGCGGGAGGGGAGTGAAGGATAGGGAGTGGTGGGGATGGGACTGAGGGGGAAGATAGGAGAGGGAAGGAGAGGAGAGGGGGAGGGAACTGGGAGAGGGGAGTGAGTGAGTGAGTGAGTGAGTCAATGTTTCAGGTCACAGACTGTTGCTCAGAGTGGAACGGGAGGGATGGGATGGGTTGGGCCGAAGGGCCTGTATCCCTGCTGTGTGGCTCAATGTGGACGCGGTGGGCTGAATGGCCTCCCGGTGCTTTGATGCCCGGTGCAGCGGACTAAGGCTGTGCCTCACAGCGCCAGAGGCCCGGGTTCGACCCTGACTATAGGCGCTGCCGGTATGGTTCCTCTGGCTGCTCCGGTTTCCTCCCACACTCCAAAGACGTACAGGTTTGCAGGTGAACTGGTTTCTGCAAAAAACAATTCACCTGCAAACCCCCCTGGTGGGTAAGGGGGGGGGAGTGGATGAGAAAGTGGGATAACATCGAACTAGCGATGGCTAGCATGGACTCGGTGGGCCGAAGGGCATATTCCCACGCTGGGTTTAAACTAGACTCCACCAACCCAAGGTGGCGAAGCTGCTGCAGCCGTCGGTGTTGTGGATCGACAACGCGGAGAAAACCTTCCTCCGGAGAGTCAGCAAAGAGGACCGGCCGGTGAGCGCACAGCTTCCCCACCCCCCCTCCCGCCTCCTCCTCGACCGCACCCCCCCCCCGCCTCCTCTCCTCACCCCTCCCCCCCTTCACCCCCCCACCCTGCCTCGTCCTCACCCCCACCCCCGCCTCCTGTCCTCACCCCTCTCCCCCCGCCTCCTGTCCTCACCCCTCCCCCCCTTCACCCCCCCACCCCGCCTCGTCCTCACCCCCACCCCCGCCTCCTGTCCTCATCCCTCTCCCCCCGCCTGCTGTCCTCACCCCTCTCCCCCCTTCACCCCCACCCCCGCCTCCTGTCCTCATCCCTCTCCCCCCTTCACCCCCCCACCCCGCCTCCTGTCCTCACCCCTCTCCCCCCTTCACCCCCCCACCCCGCCTCCTGTCCTCACCCCCACTCCCCGCCTCCTGTCCTCACCCCTCTCTCCCCCCTTCACCCTCCCACCCCCGCCTCCTGTCCTCACCCCCACCCCCCGCCTCCTGTCCTCACCCCTCTCCCCCTTCACCCCCCCACCCCCGCCTCCTGTCCTCACCCTCACCCCCCGCCTCCTGTCCTCACCCCTCTCCCCCCTTCACCCCCCCACCCCCGCCTCCTGTCCTCACCCCTCTCCCCCCTTCACCCCCCCACCCCCGCCTCCTGTCCTCATCCCTCTCCCCCCGCCTCCTGTCCTCACCCCTCTCCCCCCTTCACCCCCACTCCCCGCCTCCTGTCCTCACCCCTCTCTCCCCCCTCACCCCCACACCCCGCCTCCTGTCCTCACCCCTCTCCCCCCTTCACCCCCCCCACCCCGCCTCCTGTCCTCACCCCCACCCCCGCCTCCTCTCCTCACCCCTCTCCCCCCTTCACCCCCCCACCCCCGCCTCCTGTCCTCACCCCCACCCCCCGCCTCCTGTCCTCACCCCTCTCCCCCCTTCACCCCCCCACCCCCGCCTCCTCTCCTCACCCCTCTCCCCCCTTCACCCCCCCACCCCCGCCTCCTGTCCTCACCCCCACCCCCCTTCACCCCCACCCCCGCCTCCTGTCCTCACCCCTCTCCCCCCTTCACCCCCACCCCCGCCTCCTGTCCTCATCCCTCTCCCCCCTTCACCCCCCCACCCCGCCTCCTGTCCTCACCCCTCTCCCCCCTTCACCCCCCCACCCCCGCCTCCTGTCCTCACCCCTCTCCCCCCTTCACCCCCCCACCCCCGCCTCCTGTCCTCACCCCTCTCCCCCCTTCACCCCCCCCACCCCCGCCTCCTGTCCTCACCCCTCTCCCCCCTTCACCCCCCCACCCCCGCCTCCTCTCCTCACCGCTCTCCCCACCCCCCGCCTCCTCTCCTCACCTCTCTCCTCCCCCACTATCTCCTCTCCTTACCCCCGCCTCCTCTCTTCACCTCTCTCTCCACTCACCTACGCCTCCTCTCCTCACCCCTCTCTCTCATCCCCTCACCCCCTACATCCTCCCGATCTTCCTCAACCCCTCCTCCTCGCCCTCTCCCTCCACCCTGTGCCCACGCCCTCTCTCCGCGGTGGGACTGGGGAGTTAGGAGGTCATCTATCCCGTGTAGCGCGGGCAGGTGGAGAGTGGAGGTGGGTGGGGGGAGTGGGTGGAGGGTGGTGGAGGCGAGGGGCAACCTCCCCCCTGTGCCCCAGCAGCTGGTGCCGCACCGGTGTGTGGGGGTGAGGGTGGGGGTGAGGGTGAGTGCGGTGGCTGGGGGGGTGAGGGGGGTGGGGGAGAGGCTGGGGGGATTATAACCTGCCCCCGTGCCGGTAGCTGGAGCCGCGCCAGTGTGTGAGGGTGGGGGAGAGGGTGAGTGCGGTGGCCGTGAGGCTAAGGGGGGTGGGGGAGAGGCTGGGGGGATTATAACCTGCCCCCGTGCCGGCAGCTGGAGCCGCGCCGGCTGCGGCGGGAGTTGCCCCGGGTGCTGCGCCAGGTGGGGCCCGACGACCGGGTGCTGCTGCTGGGGACCAGCCGGCGGCCGTTCGACGCCGACCCGCGCCCTCTCTTCAAGGTTTACGAGCGCATCGTGCCCGTGCCCCGGGCCGACTACGCGTCCCGCCTGCGTGAGTGGGGTGGGGGGGGGGGGGGGAGGGCTGGATCAGGGAGGGGAGTAGGGGGATAGGAGGCTGAGGAATGGGATGGAGGGGAGGGGATGGGGGGATGGGTGGAGGGGGAGAGCGGATCGAGCGGGGGTGCAAGGGAGGAGGGTGAGAGTGGAGAGGATGAGGGCGGGCAATTTTGGGGGCGGGGGGGGAGAGGGAATCCAGGCATGGGGGGGTGGGGGTATGGAGCGGGCTTCAGGGGGGACATCCATGCAAAGGGAGTGGGAGTCCAGGGATGGAAACAGGTGGGGATCCCTGGCCACTTCCCCCTCCACCCTCTATCCCCCTCCCCACCCCCCCCAGTTATCATTGGATCATTGGGTGCAACCTGTCCATGGCTCGGGGGGAGGGAGGGGTAGACACTAGGCAGGGGAGGGAATGGTGGGGGAGTCAGTGCGGGAGGTCCTGAAGGGGTCGGGCCGATGGGTTCAGCTGGGAGAGGGCGAGGGGCTGCGGCCTGGTGTGGGAATGGACTGGTGGACGGGGTTGGTTCGGTGGGGAGCAGTTTGGGGTCTGGGGGTGGGTGGGGGTTGGGCTTTGGGGCTGAAGGGCATTTGGAGGGGGAGGGTGACCCAGTGGGGAAAGGGGAAATTTTGTGCGATTTGGGGCAATTTTGGGGGGTTTATGGTGCGGGGGGGGGGGGGGGGGCTGTTGCTGCTGCCTTGTGACCTGTGACTCTCCTCTCCTTCGCACCCACCCCCTGAACTTCCCCCCCACCCCGCAGTGATTTGGCGCAAGCTGATTGAGCAGCACGGCGGGCTGGTGAGCGACGAGCTGGACCTCAGCTCTCTGGCCAAGATCTCGGACGGATACACCCCGGGACACCTGGCCCAGGCCGTGCGGGCGGTGCTGACCGAGCAGCGGCTGTTGCAGCAGGCCGAGCGGCCGCTCGCTGCGCACAACTTCATCCACGCCCTCAGCACCATCGAGCCCATCTATGAGCAGGAGGAGGCTGCCTTCAAGGTGAGGGTGGGTGGGTGGGGGTGCACATGCTCTTTTCCACATCATCTCTCTTCCCACTCTCTTTCCACTCTCCCTCTGCCTCTCACACTACCCCCCCTCCACTCACTCACTCACCCCTCACACCACACTGTTCCTCCAACCTGCTCTCACACTCTCCCCCCCACATTGTCCCACACACTGTCCCCCCCCCCCACACACTCTCCCCCCGTCCTCCCCACACTGCCCCCCCCACACACACTGTCCCCCCCACACTGGTCCCCCCCACACTGTCCCCCCCCCACACTGCCCCCCCCCCCCACACTCTCCCCTCTTTCTTACACACACCATTCTCTCTTCTTCTCACTGAAAATTCTATTTTATCCAATGATACTTCATTGTCACAATTTCCTCGGTCATGTGAAATGCACACACATCCACTTCTCTCTCTGTCTGTCTTTCTCTCCTTCCTCCCCCGCACCCCTCTCCTCTCCCTCGCCCCACCTCTCCACACCACTCTTTCTCCCTTCCCCCTCCATTCCTCCCTCTCTTTCTCTCCCCCTCCCACTCCCCCTTCTCTCCCCCTCCCTCGACCCCACTCTCTCCCTCTCTCTCCTGTCTCCATCTCTCTCCTGTTCCCATCCCTTACCTCTCTCTGCCCCCCCTCTCCCCTCCCATCCCCACCTCCCTCTCCCCCGTCACTGACCACTCCCTCCTTGCCCTCAGACGTGGATCGCCAAGACCCCGTTGATGCGGAAAGCACTGAAGGCTCGGCGGGAGAGGGAGGCGGCAGAGAAAGCAGCCGAGGAGGCTGCGGAGAAGGAGAGGAAGCGGAGGAGGTGACGCGGGCATGATGAGGGCCACTAATAAACACTGTCACCGAGCCATGGGTCTGACCTGCCGCACTGTTCTACAGCATTATGTCAGTACATCCACACTGCTCCTCTCCTATTTACTGGTGCCCTCCCCTAATTCCCCATTTACTGGTGCCCTTCCCTAATTTCCCATTTACTGGTGCCCTCCTCTAATTCCCCATTTACTGGTGCCCTCCTCTAATTCCCCGTTTACTGGTGCCCTCCTCTAATTCCCCGTTTACTGGTGCCCTCCCCTAATTCCACATTTACTGGTGCCCTCCTCTAATTCCCCATTTACTGGTGCCCTCCCCTAATTCCACATTTACTGGTGCCCTCCTCTAATTCCCCATTTACTGGTGCCCTCCCCTAATTCCCTGTTTACTGGTGCCCTCCCCTAATTCCACATTTACTGGTGCCCTCCTCTAATTCCCCATTTACTGGTGCCCTCCCCTAATTCCCCATTTACTGGTGCCCTACTCTAATTCCCTGTTTACGAGGAAATAGGGTGAATGCACACATTTACGTAGAATAAAGAACTCAGAAAGCAGAGGACACCAGTTTGTGAGAGGGGCACCTCTTCCACACAGCAGGTGGTGAGTATATGGAGCAATCTGCCAGAGGAGGTAGTTGAGGAAGACAAAATTTAAGAAGGAACTGTAGATGCTGTTTACACAAGATAGACACAACCTGCTGGAGTAACTCAGCGAGACAGGCAGCATCTCTGGCAGACCCGCTGAGTTACTCCAGCATTTTGTGTCTATCCGGGAAAGTTGAAGATAGGCACAAAAAGTTGGAGTAACTTGACGGGGCAGGCGGCATCTCTAGAGCGAAGGAATTGGTGACTTCTGGTCGAGACCCTTCTTCAAAGTTGAGGCAGGTATTACAACATTTAAAAGACATTTGAACAAGTTCATAGATAGGAAAAGTTTAGAAGTATGAGCCAAATGTAGTTGGATGAGTGTGGACAGAACATCTTGGTCAGCATGGACAAGTTGGGCCGAGGAGACTGTTTTCATGCTCTATGACCCTATAGCTAGAGAAGAGAATTTCCTTCATCTAATGCCCTCTAATTCAGGCATCATTCTGGTAAACCTCTGGTCCCTCTGCAAAGCCGTGACATCCTTCCTGTAATGGGGTGACCGCATTAGTCAGGTTTATTATTATCACCCATATATAAAAATCCAATGAGAAGGTGTATTTTGCATGCTTAGGGTTAGCAGGGAGAGAGAGATTAGCCATGATTGAATGGTGGAATAGACTTGATGGGCTGAATGGCCTAATTCTACTCCTATTCCTTATGATTTTATGATCAGATAATACTATACATACTTGCAAACAAATCAAACTCAAATACAACCCAAAGAGCAAAGGGGAGGATTTAGAGCGCAGAATATAGTTCTCAGCATTGTAGCGCACCAGTTCCAGAGACCAAGTCCAAAGTCCGCAATGGGGTATTGGGAATCGCAGCTGCATGCAATATACCAACGCCCAGACTAATGCAGTTGCCACACGCTTTGTCTGCCACTCCGTCAACTTGTTGTCTCATTCAGCAATCTGTGAACTGGTCCAAACATCACCCCCAGACTCCCACCATTCACTGTAAACCTCCCTCTTGTATTTGACCTTCAAAAGTGCAATACCTCACGCTTCGCGTCATACAGGGGGTACAGCACAGAGACAGGTCCTTCGGCCCAACATTGGCGCCAACCAACATGCCGGTGTAATCTAGTCCCATTCGCTGTTTCTGACCCATGTCCCTCTAAACCTTTCCTATCCATATAACAATTTGCCCTTCAAAAGTGTTCAGAGTCATCCAGCACGGAAACAGGCCCTTCGGCCCAACCCGTCCATGCCGACCAAGAAGCTAGTGCAATTGGCCCATATCCCCCTGAACCTTTGCATGCAATCATTTGTCCGCAATTAACTACAGCTGTTATTTCTCCGCCGGGACACACAAGCTTATCCGGTATGTGTCGCTATTCGCGCATCAGTCGCGTAACACATCGCGCGGGCGAGGAGAGGAGGGGAGGGGAGAGGAGAGGAGAGGAGAGGAGAGGGGAGGGGAGGGGAGGAGAGGAGAGGAGAGGAGAGGAGAGGAGAGGAGAGGAGAGAAGAGATGAGATAGAGGGGCCGAACTACCCCCAGGGACCCCCACCTTCCACGGCTCCCCCCTGGTGGGAGAGGGGTGGCGATGCAGTGAGAGCCACACTGCGCCTTGCCCCCTCCCTCCCTGTCCTGGCTGTGACTGGTCCGGAGGGCGTTGCTGACGGGGTTAAGTCCGCTCTTTGTGAACGAGAGCGCCTGGGCCAGGAATAGCGGCTGACACAAGGCTGTAGACGGCCGGGCAACGGCCCAGACACAGACCCAAGGCCCCAGACGGCACGGCGGCGCAGCGGTAGAACTTACAGTGTTAAAGACCAGGGTTCGATCCTGACCAGAGGTGCCGCCCGTACGGAGTCTGTACCTTCTCCCCGGGACCGCGTCGGCTTTCTCCGGGTGCTCCGGTTTCGTTCCACGCTCCAAAGACGTCCAGGTTTGTAGGTTAATTGGCTTTAGTAAATTCTCAGTTGGCCCTAGTGTGAAGGATAGTGCTTATTTATGTCCGGAGAGGCGCGGACTCGGTGGGCCGAAGGGTCTGTTTCCGTTCTGTATCTCAAGACGATACTTCGCCCCAACTCCATCCCTGCCCCAGCCCCAGCCCCACAGCCCCGGTCCGCGATGGCCCGGAGGCTGCAGAGCGTGTGGCCGGAGCGAGAGGGGCCGGCGCCGGGCAGTGGGCTCCTGGCCGGACTGCGGCCGCGGCTGTGCAGAGACCTGCTGGTCCACAACGCGTTGTACACCGGGGACCTGGAGCGGCTGCGGCGCCTCCTCCCCTGGGGAGTCGATGTGGACCTGGTCATCGAAGTGACCGGTCCGGAGCACGGTGAGTGGCCGGAGAGAGAGGGGATACTGAGGGAGCGCCGCACTGTGGGAGTGGCAGGACTGAGGGAGCGATGGGTGGTCAGCGTGGACTAGGTGGGCCGAAGGGCCTGTTTGCATGCTGTGCCTAAACTAAAACATGCACGCAGCACTGAAGGGTGCGGCCTCTCACCAACTGAATGTTGCAGCGAGAACCAGCTCGTTACCCGATCCCTCCGTAACCTGAGTCGCCCGTAACCCGAGCCCCGGCCTCACTCCGGGCCAGGACATCACGCGGTGCCCGCCGAACATTGTGGAGCGGTCAGCTGGTGCTGGGCTGGGCCGGGCCGGGAGAGGAGAGGGAGCCGGGGGAGTGCGGGTCGGGCAGGAGGGACTTGGGCTAACTCTGACTCCAACATCAACTCTAATGTCGGGGGTGATCGTGACGGCGCGGGCCGAGGGCGCCGAGTGGGAGCTGTGGCAGGCGCTGATGCAGGGCGACGCCGACACGGTGCTGCTGCTGGTGTCCGACCCGCGGCTCCCGGCGCTGCACGCCAACGTGGTGTTCGACACCAGCGACGTGGAGCAGTGGAAGGAGTATCGCTTCAACCTGAGGGCGCTGCGTAAGGGCAGTGGGAACGGAGGACATGGGACGTACTAGAGGGCATGGGGCGTACTGGAGGACATAGGGGGTACTGGAGGACATGGGGAGGTACTGGAGGACATGGGGCGCACTGGAGGACATGGGGCGCACTGGGGGACATGGGGCGCACTGGGGGACATGGGGCGCACTGGGGGACATGGGGGGGCGCACTGGGGGACATGGGGCGGCGCACTGGAGGACATGAGGGGGCGCACTGGAGGACATGGGGGGGCGCACTGGAGGACATGGGGGGGGGGGGCGCACTGGAGGACATGGGGGGGGGCGCACTGGAGGACATGGGGGGGCGCACTGGAGGACATGGGGGGCGCACTGGAGGACATGGGGGGGCGCACTGGAGGACATGGGGGGGCGCACTGGAGGACATGGGGGGCGCACTGGAGGACATGGGGGGCAACGGAGGACATGGGGCGTAACGGGGGACATGGGGCGTAACGGGGGACATGGGGGGGGGCGTACTGGAGGACATGGGGCGTAACGGTGGGGTGGTGGAGCAGTATCGCTATAACCTGCGCCCGTTGCACAAGGGCAGGGACAGGGGGGATAATGGAGGCCATGGGGAACACAGGGACGGGGTGGGGGGGGGGGGGGGGCAGGGGAGCACGGGGGGGGGGTGTGAGTAACGGGGACATGAGTGGACGGGATACCGCGACAACCTGCGGCGCTGCGTCAGGGCGGGGACACGGGGGGGGATAGTGGGTGACGGGGAGCTGTGGACGGGTGCGTTACAACCTGCAGGCGAGGTGAAGCGCATTCCTAAAAAACTGTGCAAATATATTTAAATTATGTAGGGAGTTCTCCTATAAATCTGCATGATTGTCTTTGGGAAGGCCTGCATGGAATGGGGGAGATAGTAAGTGAATGTGCTTTTGGCACATTGGCCTTCATCAGTCAGAGTATTGGGTATGGAAGCTGTGAGGTCAGCCAGATGTTGGTCAGCCAGATGTAGAGTATTGTGTTCAGTTTTGGTCATCCTATGAAAGGAAAGGTGGTGTTAAATAGGAAAGGGGCAGAAGATTTACAAGTAAGTTAGTTGCCAGGTCTCGCGGTAGTGGCTTAAGGTAAGAGCGGAAGTGTTTAAGAAATAAATCGGGAGCAAACTTGTCAATCAATAGACAGTAGGTGCAGGAGTAGGCCATTCGGCCCTTTGAGCCAGCACCGCCATTCAATGTGATCATGGCTGATCATTCCCAATCAGTACCCTGTTCCTGCCTTCTCCCCATATCCCCTGACTCCGCTATCTTTAAGACCCCAATCTAGCTCTCCCTTGAAAGTATCTAGAGAACTGGCCTCCACCACCCTCTGAGGCAGAGATTTTCACAGACTTACAACTCTCTGTGAGAACAAGTGTTTCCTCATCTACATTCTAAATGGCTTAACCCTTATTCTTAAACTGTGGCCCCTTGTTCTGGACTCCGCCCAGAGGGTATCTGGAACGAGCTGCCAGAGGAAGCCATAGAAGTGGATATAATTACAACATTTGGACAAATATATGGATAGGAAGGTGTAAATGAGCACGCTGCACTATCTGGAGTTCAAGATCATAGAAACATAGAAATTAGGTGCAGGAGTAGGCCATTCGGCCCTTCGAGCCTGCACCGCCATTCATTATGATCATGGCTGATCATCCAACTCAGTATCCCGTACCTGCCTTCTCTCCATGCCCTCTGATCCCCTTAGCCACCAGGGCCACATCTAACTCCCTCTTAAATATAGCCAATGAACTGGCCTCAATTACCCTCTGTAGCAGAGAGTTGCAGAGACCCACCACTCTCTGTGTGAAAAAAGTCCTTCTCATCTCGGTCCTAAAGGATTTCCCCCTTATCCTTAAGCTGTGATCCCTTGTCCTGGACCTCCCCAACATCGGGAACAATCTTCCTGCATCTAGCCTGTCCAACCCCTTAAGAATTTTGTAAGTTTCTATAAGATCGCCTCTCAATCTCCTAAATTCTAGAGAGTATAAACCGAGTCTATGCAGTCTTTGTTCATAAGACAGTCCTGACATCCCTGACAGTACCCATATTATAAAGGTACAGCAGGTCGTTAGTTATTAGTTCATCATTTAGGGGGGCACTGGGCCAATAGGATGATCCCAGAATGGACAGTGTGGGCCGAAGGGCCTGTTGCGAGCTGTACCGCTGTGTGACTGCTGTTCCCGCTGCAGGGATCTGGTCGTTGTGTTACCGCCAGGAGTTCACCAGTCCGCTGCACATCTGTAGCAGCCGGGGCTTCCAGCTGTGTGTGCAGTACCTGTTGTCGTGCGGGGCGCTGCCCGACCTAAGCCCAGGGGGCAAGACCGCGCTGCACGAGGCCTGCGAGAACGCCCAGGGGGAGTGCGTGCGTCTGCTGCTGAATGGTGGCGCCAACCCCAACGCCAGGTCTGAGGATGGGTACTGCCCGCTGCACCTCTGCACCGCGCCCGAATCATTGCAGTGAGTACTGGCAATGCCCCCCCCCCTCCCCCCCCCCCCCCCCCCCCGACCCACAACACCATGCCCTCTGCACCGCTCCCATGTCCCTGCAGTGAGTACCGGTCAATCCTCCTGACCCCACCCCCACCCTGACCCTCCCCTCTGGGCCGCACCCACCTGAGTTCCTGCGGTACCAGTACTCCCTGACCCTCCCCCACAACCAGGGCAGTCACGGTGGCGCAGCGGTAGAGTTGCTGCCTTACAGTAAAATGCAGCGCCAGAGACCCGGGTTCGATCCAGACCACGGGTGCTGTCTATACAGTGTTTGTACGTTCTCCCCGTGATCTGCCTGGGTTTTCTCCGAGATCTTCAGTTCCCTCCCACAATCCAACGACGTACAGGTTTGTAGGTTAATTGGCTTGTTAATAATGTAAAATTGTCCAAGTTGGCGATATGCCGAGTACTGCCCTGCCGACTACAAGGTTCAGAAGGTTCAGAACCCTAATCTAGCCTCACCACCCTACCTGTTGCACCTCTACACCACACCTGAGTCTCTGCATTGAGTACCGGTCAATGACCCCTGACCCCCCCCCCCCCCCCCCCACCCACAATGCCACCCCACCCCTCACCTCTGCACCTTGAACGAGTCTCTGTGGTAAGCACCAGGGAACCGGTCAAATCCAAACCCCACCCAAACTTATCTCACCCCATGTCCGCTCCATCCACCGCCCCTACCCCCATCATCCCTCCACTCCCATCTCCCCTGCACCTCATCGAGTCTCTGGGGTAGGCATGGGTTATTCACCACCTCCACAACCCCCTCACCAATATTTACCCCCCCCCCCCCCCCACCTCTCACTCCTTACCCCTCCGCCTACACTGATTCCCCAACCCCTGACCTGACCGTCGGTGTTGATTTATTATTGTCACATGTACCGTGAATAACCTTGTCTGTGTGCTATCCAGGCATATTACAACATACACGAGTACAACCAAGCTGTGCACAAAAACACCAGGGTGCAGAATATAGTGTTTCAGTGTTACAGTTACAGAGAAAGTTCAATAGCTACCGTGAGGTAGGTTGGAAGATCAGGACTACACCCTCGCTAATGGAGGATGGTCCAGTAGTCTGATAACAGCGGGAAAGAAGCCGTTCCTGAATCTGGTTGTGTATGTGTGTGTTATCAGGCTTTTGTATTTGGAGATGGTCTCCGCTGTGGACCTGTTGTAATGGTAAGCAAACAGCAGTGGGTATAGTGGTTCGGTCTGAAGAAGGGTCTCTGCCCCAAACGTCACCCATTCCTTCTCTCCAGAGATGCTGCCTGACCCGCTGAGTTACTCCAGCACTTTGTGTCTATCTGCAGTGTATCGAGACTGGCTGGGGGGCTGGAGTTAACGCACCCTCACCAGTCTGTCGAAGCACTTCAGGATGGTGGATGTCAGGGCCACTGGATAGTAGTCACTAAGGCACGCTGCTTTGATTTCCTTTGGCACTGGGTTGATAAGGGTCTGGTAAGCAAGTGGGGACCACAGGCTGGAATACTGAGGGATTACAGATGTCCGTGGATTCCATGGAGTCACACGGGACGGTAACAGCCCCTTCAACTCCACGTCTATGCTGAACATCCAGCTTCTTCCCAACAACCATCAGGTTCTTGAGCACTACACAACACTAACTAATTCTGAACTACAAAGTCGCTATCTCGCTACACTAGGGAATTCCAGCTTCACTTTTGTTTTGCACTTATTTTTTTTTAATTATTGAACGTATGTATTTGTTTATTGTGTTATCTGTGAAACACATTCCTCCAGATTCAGGGACAGTTTCTTCCCAGCTGTTATCAGGCAGCTGAACCGTCCTCTCACCAGCCGTCCTGACCTCCCATCCAGCTCATTGGGGACGTTTGAACTATCTTTAATCAGACTTCAACATGATATCTCGTACTAAATCTTGTGCCGTTTATCATTTTCCTGCGCACTGTAGACGGCTTGGTTGTATTCGTGTCGTGTTTTCTTTAATTGCAAACACAATGCGGGGGGTAGAGCTGCTGCCTCACAGTGCCAGAGACCCGGGTTCGACGCTGGCCTTGGGTGCTGTCTGTGTGGAGTGCGCACGTTCTCGCCCCTATGACTGAGTGGGGATTCCTCCCACATCCCAAAGATGTCTGTAGGTTAATTGCCTTCTGTAAATTGTCCCCAGTGTGTAGGGAGTGGATGAGAAAGTGGGATTAACATAGAATAGGTGATCGATGGTCATCGTGGACTCAGTGGGCTGAAGGGCCTGTTTCCATGCTGTATCTCTGAACTACACTATAACAGCTTTTCACTTTACCTCAGTACACGTGACAATAATAAACTAAACTAAACCATAGTTCTAGCGGCAGATTTTTATATCGTTCAAGAGATTAATCCCTCTAGCCTCTGTGGACGACATGATTAAGGGGAATATCGTTATACGCATGCGAGCTTTCCGACAGAGACCTTCAGAGCTTCTTCACAGATAAATCTTCGTAACACAGTCTTTTGATTAATAGATTTTTATTGTTGATGAAAAACAATAAGGCACATACAACCTTCTTCCGACTCGTACACTTTAATCTTCATCGAACTTATAGCTTTAAAGGTTAGAAAACTCCTCGAGTCTCCATTACATAGAAACATAGAAACTAGGTGCAGGAGTAGGCCATTCGGCCCTTCGAGCCTGCACCGCCATTCAATATGATCATGGCTGATCATCCAACTCAGTATCCCGTACCTGCCTTCTCTCCATACCCTCTGATCCCCTTAGCCACAAGGGCCACATCTAACTCCCTCTTAAATATAGCCAATGAACTGGCCTCATCTACCCTCTGTGGCAGAGAGTTCCAGAGACCCACCACTCTCTGTGTGAAAAAAAGTCCTTCTCATCTCGGTCCTAAAGGATTTCCCCCTTATCCTGAAGCTGTGACCCCTTGTCCTGGACCTCCCCAACATCGGGAACAATCTTCCTGCATCTAGCTTGTTCAACCC
>CAUPSL010000824.1:0-91023 GCA_963514005.1 Raja brachyura | reverse complement strand
ATCACCCCCACCCCCCTTACCCCCCACCCTCACCCGCCCCGGTTTGCAACCACCCCCCTCCCCCAACCCCCCAGAAGCCCCCCCTCTCCCCAGTTGTGAGGTCACATGTCCGTGTGTTACGACGTTCCCACACACTCTGGTTGTGTTCTCCACGTGGATCGACCGCACAACGCTGGGCACGCAACTCCTGCGCCGTCTCCGCCTCACTCCTCCTCACACTCGCCCACGGCACCAACATGGTGAGAGGCTGCTCACACCCGCTCACGCACACACGCGCGCATGCACACGCACTCGCACTTGCACCTCGCACTCGCACTCACACTCACACTCACACTCACACTCACCCATACTCACACCCGCACTCCTCACACTGGCCCACAGCACCAACATGGTGAGAGGCTGCTCACATTTACACACAGACACACGCCTACACACTGGATTGGGTCGGGCTGTGAGTTGTGGGGGTGGGGGGAGGCTGTGAGCTGTGGGGGTGGGGGCTGTGTGTGGGGTGGGGTCTGTGAGTTGTGATTGGTGAGTGTGTGGGGGTGGGGGCTATGTGTATGAGTGTGTGTGGCAGGGCTGCCAACATTGGGTGATAGTTGGGAGTGAGAAATTGGGAGAGACCAAGCCCGAGGGAGCATATCGACCGAGGGGGGGGGAGGTGTGGGAAGGGAGTGTCCCCCCCTCCCATTGGTACGGAGCTTTCGCATTTTTCAGCTTGAAATTGTGCAATCTGGTGCAGACTGTAGCGAGTCTTTTAACTTGGACTTGAATGCAATATTTATGCTTTAAATTGGATTAGCTATGAATAGGGTTAGAGTAAATTACATTCCTAATTACATTCCACAGTAGAGCCCAGGCTCTGATCAACAGGTTCAGCACATGACTGATCTTAGTGTATTCATGTATGGAAATCAGATTATAATCAAACACTTGGCCCATGTTGACCAACCTGTGTCTCACTGCACACCTGGTACTACTCCTGACCCTGACTCCAGTTGCATACCTTCTCTCATTCCTGACCCTGAGTCCAGCCTTACACCTGCCCCCCTATTCTACCCTGATCATAGCTGTTTACCTGCTTAGGTTCCCAGTGCTCAACACACCCCTGGTCCCAGCTTTGACTGTACTCCTAGTACTATTCCAGACCCTGACTCTGGATGCACACTTGGCCTTGCTCCTAGCCCACACATAAAGCCCCGTATCTAACCCCCTGGACCTAACCTATTATGTTCAACAGGTGCTTATCTAAAGCAGTAATCTTTTATGAGGCACTTCACAGACCAAATTATGTATAACAAAATGTGCTACACCCATTGGCTTCCTTGTTATCTAACATGCTAGTTACTTTGTCAAAGAAGTCTTCAACTGGTTGAACACAATTCCCATCCATAAAATGATACTCACTCAGCTGTATAAGTATTCTGTTACCATTTCCTTCATTTCATACCAAACTGTCTTGAAGTCATTTTCACCCCCAATATTTTCAGTATTTTGCTGTCTTCCTCTCACTGGGACTTTTTCCCGAAATGCAAAGTCCAATAACTATATATTTAAGCAATATTATTCTATTAAATGTGATCTTGAGAGTACATAATATTTTCTGTGGTATTCATAATACAACAGATCTTTGTTTTGATTGAACCTACCAACATGCATACATTATTACATTACAGTTAATATGTACCAAGGACAAACTTTTGTTCCAATGCTCCCCATTCCCAATTACTTTTACATTGAAGTAATTGCAATCCAAGTGAAGTGAATGGCATCAGAAAAATAAAACCTCCGGAATAGATGATATTCATTACATTGGAGTCCGTATCAGCACAATTATTATATTTCATCTTTGAATCTTCAGATGTCCTGGTTCAAGCTAAAACTAAAGACAATTTATAACCTCCTCACACATTCCCCTGCAAGTATCTCTGTCACTCCTTTAAAATATTCCCATTCTTTGAACAAGCTCTTAAACATCGCATCAGAATCAGTTTCCATCTGATAACAACGAGATTGGGGGCATTTCTGTTCAACCTATCAAAGGAATTTGGGGGTTTTAGAAATAGTCAGTGAGATAACCAAACATATTAGTTGAGTGGCAAATGACAATAGTGCTACCTTCACAATATTTAACTGAAGGAAATAATGGGTTATCAGGGCTGTTTGTTGTGACAGACAGCTAACACCTTGCATGTCATTTAATATTATACTTATCCCATACATGGATATTCCGGATTAATAAATTAAGGTTTTGGCAACTAATTATAAATCAGGCTAATTACAAATCAATAACATTAGCCAACTCCGAAACACGAAGCGCTGAGCATTGGGATCCAGACATCACAGACAACTGGCCTCCGTTCCCATCTGGCAGTGCTCTGTCTGAACCAGGGGCCACAGAGCGTTTTTGAAAGTGGGGAGGCTGAGCGATCACTGATCACTGGCCTTGGGGGTACCCGGCGAGGGAGTGGAGCAACTGGGGCGGGGGAGGTTAGGCACATTTTCAAATTTAATGTATTAAAATCGTGTTTTAGTGCATTGTAGAAGTAGAAGTGGATAGGACAGGTTTGGAGGTATGGACCAAAAGCAGGTAGCGCAGCTGGGACATGTTGGCGGGTGTGGGCAAGTTGTGCCGAAGTGCCTGTTTTCACACCGTATCACTCTGTGACTACATTATACCTCCACCATGCATGAATGCTTCAAAATCAAGTGATCGAGTTTTATTGCCATATACTCATGCATAGAAACATAGAAAATAGGTGCAGGAATAGGCCATCAGCCCTTCGAGCCAGCACAGCCATTCAATATGATCATGGCTGTTCATGTAAAATCAGTACCTCTTTCCTGTTTTTTCCCAATATCCCTTGGTTTCACGAGCCCCAAGAGCTAAATGTAACTTTCTCTTGAAAACATCCTGTGAATTGGCCTGCACTGCCTTCTGTGGCAGAGAATTGCACTGATTCGCAACTTTCTGGGTGAAGAACGTTTGTCCTCATCTCAGTCCTAGCTGGCCTACACCTTATTCTTAAACTGTGACCTCTGGTTCTGAACTCCCCTGACATCGGGAACATTTTTCCTGCAGTTGCAGTAAGTGAAAATCTAGCAGGCAAGCAGGATGCTTTCTCCAACCACCCATATTTGAAGTCCACTGTCTCCACCGTTTTTTACCCAGTGCTTGGTACTTAGTTCCAGCAGCCACTGGTTGTCCTCCAGGATGCACCGAGCGCAGCCTGGTCCATGCTGGTCACCTGGGTGAATTTGGCACAGAGACTCTCACGGCAGCGGCGCAACGCTTCCGACGAACACCCGGGACTCTTGCACTGAGGCTGCTCCATGGCCGGAGCTGCAGCGAGCGACTTGCCAGCCCGGCAAACACATCGCCAGCCCCGGCCCCCAGTCCGCATACGTTCCCGCCACTGCTTCTGCTTCCCATCCCTCCCTAAGCCCCCGGCTCTCCAACACTCGCGGCCCATGCAGTTGATATCATATCTATCTATCATATCATATCTATATACTTTTAAATCTGTGTTTATTTGTGTCAGATTTTTGGCCTTTGATTCCTTGGTCCGCCAAAACCACACGTTAAAACTCCGAGATTTTTTCCATTTCGCTAAACATTACACTTTTACATTCATTAATCCACTCCTCATTACAATTAGACATTTTTATGTACACATTTTAAAATAAAAAACTTCTCCCCACACCCACTCATTAAAAAATCTAAACGGGACTCACGTGCTGCTGACGTCACAATCCCACGTGCCAACCAATCCAAGCCGCTTCTCTCCCTTCATTTGGCAGCCCGGCTACTCCTCCCCCCCCCCCCCAACTCCACTCGCGCCACACCTCCCGCAGCTGGACCCGCCCGCCCTCGCGCTCCGGTAACACCCGGTCTCCTCCACTGCCCCCCCCCCCCCGGCCCGGCTCTGTCACGCTGGAGGAAGGCACAGATCGGCTGCTCCCCCCCGCTGCTATTTTCACCATCCTCAGGATCACGCCCACCCGCCCACTCCACCCTCCCCGTACTCGGGGTCTGAAGTGCCGAGGATGCGAGGCCGACGGCTGCTGGGCCCCTCTCCTCCCTCCCTTCTTCCCCCTCTCTCCCCTTCCCCTCTCTACCCCCCCCCCCTCCCCTCTCCCAGTCTCGATCGGCCGGCCCTCTGCTGCTTTTGATCGTCCACTCCGCTCGCACAGAGCGTCTCCCGCTCAAAAAAATGTCGCAAATCCGAACCCCAGCTCCAAAATGCAAACCGAACTCCTTTGAAAAAATCTTACCAGCAAGCAAGCGAGCTTTGAAATAAACCTTGCGACCCCTCCTCACCTCTTTCTCTCTATCCCCCTCTCTCCCTCCCTCCTCCCTCTCTGTCTCTCCCTTCCCCTCTTCTCTCCCTCTCCCCCTCCCTCTCTCTCTCCCCTCCCTCTCTCTCTCCCCCCTTCCTCTCCCCTAAACCCCCTTCCCCCTCCCCTCCACAGCCTCCACACCTCCCCTACCACCTTCCCTCCACCCCCTCCTGCCTTCCCCCACCTCTCCCCCTCCCTTACCCCCACCTCACACCCTCCCTTCCCCCCACCTCTCCCCCTTCTCACCCCATCTCCCCCGCTTCCCTTCCCTCCCTCCCCCCCTCTCCTCCCATCTCTCTCTCCCCTCCTCCCCCACCCTCCCTCTCTTCCTCCATCCCCCCCTCCCCCCCCGTCTCTTGCCCTTCTGTCTTTGCCTCTCTCACTGTCTCTCCCCATTCTCTCTCTGCCCTCATTCTCTACCCCCCCTCTCCCTTTCTAGATGCGCCTGCGAGTTGGGGGCTATGCATCAGTGGATATGGGGTAAAAGGATCTAATTAATAATATTAATATAATATCAAGGGGGTAGTTAGTGTGGGGGTGGTTAGTGTGTGTTGTGCCGCATGCTGCCCTGCACAACCCCCCCCCCCACTGCAAACGCACGCTGGGGGAACAGACTTGACTTGGTCTAGTATCTATTAAAACTCTGTGTGTGTGTGTGTGTGTGTGTGTCATTTTGCCTTTGAAACATATCTCCTCGAAAACCAGATACCAAAACGGGGACATTTTTACATATTTCAGTGGATAATTTCCTTGCGAGTTTAGACATCCACTCCTCTGTACATTATTGTCCTGACTTTTTTATTAAAATTGTTGACAAATCTGACCTTTTTTTAAAATCTGACCACTGTCCAGCTGCTGACGTTACAATAACAGTGAATGTTTACATCTTCTGGTGGAAGATTTCCTTATGATTTCAAAAATCCAATCCTCGAAAAGTTGGTCGATTATTTCCCGAGATATTTACAAAATGTATCACCAAACTGACATAGATGGTAGATGGGACTAGGGGAAAATAAATGGTCGGCACGGACTGGAAGGGCCGAGAAGGCCTGTTTCCGTGCTGCAATTGTTATATGGTTATATTATATTTACAAAAATGTATACCAAACTGACATTTAAAAAAGATTAAATGGTTGCCCGGCTGCTGACCTCCCAATGCCTTTGCACCTGGCCCACCTGCCTCCTGGCCCCGCCCCCCAGCCTGCCTGCTGGTCCCGCCCTCCCCCCCACCCCCGCTGTCGATAAAAGCATTGCTTATTTCTTTTTTCATTGCATTGAATTATATTGTTTCTCATTTAAGTCAAATAATTATTGTTCATTCCATTGTTTTTCATTGAATTTAATTTAATTATTTCTCACTTGACATAGAATCATAGAAAATAGGTGCAGGAGTAGGCCATTTGGCCCTTCGAGCCTGCACCACCATTCAATATGATCATGGCTGATCATCCAACTCAGTATCCTGTACCTGCCTTCTCTCCTTACCCACTGATCCCTTTAGCCACATCTAACTCCCTCTTAAATATAGCCAATGAACTGGCCTCAACTACCTTCTGTGGCAGAGAATTCCACAGACTCACCACTCTCTGTGTGAAAAATGATCTTGTCATCTCGGTCCTAAAATACTTCCCCCTTATCCTTAAACTGTGACCCCTTGTTCTGGAGTTCCCCAACATCGGGAACAATCTTCCTGTATCTAGCCTGTTCAATCCCTTAAGAATTATGTAAGTCTCTATAAGAACCCCCCTCAATCACCTAAATTCCAGCGAGTACAACCCGAGTCTATCCAGTCTTTCTTTATATGGAAGTCCTGCCATCCCAGGAATCAGTCTGGTGAACCTTCTCTGTATTCCCTCTATGGCAAGAATGTCTTTTCTCAGATTAGGAGACCAAAACTGTACGCAATACTCCAGGTGTGACCTCACCAAGACCCTGTACAATTGCAGTAGAACCTCCCTGCTTTTGTACTCAAATCCTTTTGCTATGAATGCCAACATACCATTCGCTTTCTTCACAGCCTGCTGCACCTGCATGCCTACTTTAAATGACTGGTGTACCATGACACCCAGGTCTCGTTGCATCTCCCCCTTTTCTAATCGGCCACCGTTCAGATAATAGTCTACCCTCCTGTTTTTGCCGCCAAAGTGGATAACCTCACATTTATCCACATTATACTGCATCTGCCATGCATTTGCCCACTCCCCAACCTATCCAATTCACCTTGCAGCCTCCTAGCATCCTCCTCACACCTAACACTGCCCCCCAGCTTCGTGTCATCCGCAAACCTGGAGATGTTGCATTCAATTCCCTCATCCAGATCACTAATATATATTGTAAATAGCTGGGGTCCCAGCACTGAGCTTTACGGTACCCCACTAGTCACTGCCTGACATTCTGAAAATGACCCATTTACTCCTACTCTTTGCTTCCTGTCTGCCAGCCAGTTCTATCCACATCAATACTGAACCCCCAATACCGTGTGCTTTAAGTTTGATTGCTAATCTCTTATGTGGGACCTTGGGGGAGGGGTGAGAGATATGGGAGGAGAGAGAGGGGGGGAAGGGAACTTTTAATTTCAGACAGTTTTTAAAAAATAAACTTGCTGTCTTCATTGACAGCTTAGATCGGACCCGCTGTGTGTGTGTGTGTGTGTAGGGGGGGGGGGGGGTGCGGTTTGTGCGTGTGTGACGCGACAGGCTCCTCCCCTGAATTCCATAGAGCTGCCGACAGCTTTTGTGCATGAGACGTGCATGCTTCATTTCCAGAACATTCTGAACGCGTGACGCACACGGTTGCATTTTGCTCTGTCTGTCTCTCCCCCTCTCTCTCCCCATCTCCCTCTCTCTCCCCATCTCTATCTCTCTCTCTCCCCTCTCTCCCCTCTCTCCCCATCGCTCTCTCTCTCCCCCCTCTCTCTCTCTCCCCTTCCTCTCCCCCACCCCCTGCCCTCCTCTAAACCCCCTCCCCCTCTCCCCTACACCCCTCCCCTACCCCCTTCCCTCCACCACATCCCCTCTCTCTCCCCCCTTACCCTTCCCGCACTCTCAGCCCCTCTCTCTCCTCCCCTCTCTCTCTCTCTCCTCCCATATCTCTCACCCCTCCCCCACCCCCTCTCTCCCCCTCCCCTCCACCCACCTCTCCCTCTATCTCTTGCCCTTCTGTCTCTGCCCCTTCCTCTCTGCCTCTCCCCATTCTCTCTCTGCCCTCCCCCCCCCTCTCTAGACGCGCCTGTTGTGGGCTATGCGTCAGTGGATAGGGCGGTTATTGGGTAAAAGGAGCTAATTAATAATATTAATATATCAACGGGGGTAGTTAGGGTGTGTGACGCCACATCCCCCCCCCCCCAGCCGCCCCCCCGCAACCGCACGATGGGGGAACAGACCCAACAGGTCAGCACTTGGTCTAGTATACTTTTAAAATTCTGTGAGTGTGTATGTGTTATTTTGCCTTTGAAATGTATCTCCTCGACTACCAGATGCCAAAACAGGGAAATGTTAACATATTTCAGTAGATATTTTTCTTGTGAGTTTAGAAATCCACTCCTCTGTACCTTTGGTACATTATTTTCCTGACTTTTTTATTAAAATTGTTGACCAATCTGATCTTTTTATTTAAATCTGACCACTGCCCAGCTGCTGACGTTACAATAACAGTGAATATTTTACATCATCTGGTAGAAGATTTCCTTATGATTTCAAAAATCCAATCCTCTATAAATTTGGTTGATTATTTCCCGAGATATCTGAGGAAGGTCCCAAATCTGAGGAAGGACATTATTGTTCCAAATCTGAGGAAGGACATTATTGCCCAAATCTGAGGAAGGACATTATTGCCATAGAGGGAGTGTAGCGAAGGTTCACCAGACTGATTCCTGGGATGTCAGGACTGTCTTATGAACAAAAACTGCATAGACTCGGTTTATACTCTCTAGAATTTAGGAGATTGAGAGGGGATCTTATAGAAACTTACAAGATTCTTAAGGGGTTGGACAGGCTAGATGCAGGAAGATTGTTCCCGATGTTGGGGAGGTCCAGGACAAGGGGTCACAGCTTAAGGATAAGGGGGAAATCCTTTAGGACTGAGATGAGAAGGAATTTTTTCACACAGAGAGTGGTGGGTCTCTGGAACTCTCTGCCACAGAGGGTAGTTGAGGCCAGTTCATTGGCTATATTTAAGAGGGAGTTAGATGTGGCCCTTGTGGCTAAGGGGATCAGAGGGTATGGAGAGAAGGCAGGTACGGGATACTGAGTTGGATGATCAGCCATGATCATATTGAATGGCGGTGCAGGCTCGAAGGGCCGAATGGCCTACTCCTGCACCTCATTTCTATGTTTCTATGTTTCTATATATAGTGGATAGGTATATGGACGGGAAGGGAATGGAGGGGTATGGTCTGAGTGCAGGTAGATGGGACTAGGGGAAAATAAATGGTCGGCACGGACTGGAAGGGCCGAGAAGGCCTGTTTCCGTGCTGCAATTGTTATATGGTTATATTATATTTACAAAAATGTATCACCAAACTGACATTTAAAAAAGATTAAATGGTTGCCCGGCTGCCGACCTCACAATGCCTTTGCACCTGGCCCACCTGCCTCCTGGCCCCGCCCCCCAGCCGGCCTGCTGCCCCCCCCCGTGGATAAAAGCATTGTTTATTTCTTTTTTCATTGCATTTTATTTTATTGTTTCTCATTTAACTCAGCAAATTATTATACATTCCATTGTTTTTCATTTAATTTAATAATTTCTCACTTAACATAATCAATTCTTAACATTAACTTTTAATTTCCGACAGTTTAAAAAAAAATTCTGTCTTCATTGACAGCTTAGATCGGACCCGCTGTGTGTGTGTGGGTGTGTGGGTGTGTGTGTGTGGGGGGGGGGGGGGGTGGTGGTTTGTGCGTGTGTGAAGTGACAGGTTCCTCCCCTGAATTCCATAGAGGTGCCGACAGCTTTCATTTCCAGAACATTCTTAATGCGCGATGCACACGGTTGCATTTCGCTCTGTCTCTACCCCTCTCTCTCTCTATCTCCCCATCTCTCTCTCTCCCCCTTCCTCTCCCCCACCCTCCCTATCGTAAATCACCCCTCCCCTACCCCCTTCCCTCCACCGCATCCCCTCCCTCTCCACCCTTCCTCCCTCTCTCTCCCCCTCTCTCTCGTCCCCTCTATCTCTCCTCCCCTCTATCTCTCCTCCCATATCTCTCACCCCTCCTCCCCCACCCTCCCCCCCTCACCCAACCTCCCTCCCCTCCACCCACCTCTCCCTCTGTATCTTGCCCTTCTGTCTCTGCCCCTTTCTCTCTGTCTCTCCCCATTCTCTCTCTGCCCTCACTTCCCCCCCCCAGACGCGCCTGCGAGTTGGGGGCTATGCGTCAGTGGATGCGCAGTTTTCCACGAGGTACGTTGAGGCCCCCCACCCACCTCCGTTCTTCAAAAGGCACAGAAAGATCGAAAAAGTTCTGCAGAACAAAGATCCTACAGCTCAGCTCCGCTATAGCATCTATGATCTGCAGATCTCAAACTCAGAGGCGCCTCACGTGCTGAAGAAGCTTCTCCGCGCTGCCCATGCAGCTCGTGAAGCCCCGCCCGCCCGCTCATTCCAGCTGGGGGTTTCCAGAGTGGAGTCTGCATCCTCTGGGCTTGAACATTGAACTTTCTCAATTCTGTTAACCCTTGCTGTCTCCTCCCCTTCCCACCTCTCCCCCAGCCCTCGGGCTCCTCCTCCTTTTTCCTTTCTTTTCCCCGCCCCCCCCCCCCCCCCACCTCCCATCAGTCTGAAGAAGGGTTTCGGCCAGAAAAGTTGCCTATCTCCTTCGCTCCTTAGATGCTGCTGCACCCGCTGAGTTTCTCCAGCCTTTTGTGTACCCTCATGGGTTTCCAGAGATTCAGAGGCCACTTCTGTCGCTCCGCATTCCGCAGCCCACTCACTCGCCCGCCCCTCCTCCTTTCCCACCTCCTCCCTTCTCCTCCCTCCATCTCTCCCCTCTCCTGCATACCCGTCACAGGGGACGACCTCCTCTCCGGGGAGGCCCGATCGTCTGTCCCCTCCCAGCCAGGCCCGGCTCTGTCACACTGGTTGGTGCGCTTCCATTAGCGGAAGCCACGATCGGCTGGTCTCCTCTCTCTCTCTCCCCCTCCCCCACCCTCCCTCCACCAAACCCCCTTCCCTACCCCTTCCCTCCATCCCCTCTCCCCTTCCCTCCATCCCCTCTCCCTCCCCACCCTCTCCCCCTCTCCTTCCCTTCCCCCCTCTCTCTCCTCCTCTCCCATCACTCTCTCCCCTCCCCGCTGTTTTTTGTCATCCTCAGATCGGGCCCCCGCGAGCTGCCGCCCCGTCCTCTCCTCTCTCTCTCCCCCTCCCCCCTCTCTTTCTCTCTCCCCCCTCTCCCCTCTCTCCCCATCCCCCCTCTCCCCTCTCTCCCCCTCCCCCCTCTCTTTCTCTCCCCCCTCTCTCTCTCCCCCTCTCTCTTTCCCTTCTCTGTCTCTCTCTCCCTTCTCTGTCTCTCTCTCCCCCCCCTCTCTCTCCACCCCCTCCTCTCTCTCTCCCCCCCTCCCTCCCCTAAACCCTCCATCCATCCCCTCTCCCCCCCTCCCTCATTTATGTCCCAAGATATTTATTAAAGTCTATAACCAAACTGACATTTATTAAAAATATTAAGGTTGCCCAGCTGCTGACCACACTCTCTACCCTCTCCCCCTCTCCTCTATGCCCTCACTCTCTACCTCCCCCCCCCCTCTCTAGATACGCCTGCGAGTTGGGGGCTATGCATCAGTGGATAGGGCGGTTATGGTGTAAAAGGAACAAATCAATAATATCAAGGGGGGTAGTTAGCATGTGTGCTGGGGGGGGGAGTTAGTGTGTGTGTGGGGGTGGTTAGTGCATGTGATGCCGCATGCCGCCCCCCCAACCTCCCCCCCCCCGCAACCGCGTGGTGGAGGAACAGACCCAACGGGTCTGCACTTGGCCTAGTGAGTTTTAAAATTTTCGTTAATCACAGAATTTCTCACGACAGAGCGTGAGAAATTTGTAATCAGCGTGAGAATTGGGCGAAGCATGATTCTCACGCTCAATGCGTGAGAGTTGGCAGCCCCGGTGGGGGCTGTGTGTGTGGGGGTGGGGGCTGTGTGTGTGGGGGTGGGGGCTGTGTGTGTGGGGGTGGGGTCTGTGTGTGTGAGGGTGGGGGCTGTGTGAGGGGCTGTGTGTGTGGGGTAGGGGATGGGGGCTGTGTGAGGGGGTGGGGGATATGTGGGCGGGAGTGCGGGCTGTGTGAGGGGGTGGGGGCTGTGGGGGTGGTGGTGGGGGCTGTGTCAGCGGTGTCTGTTTGACCAGCACCTGTCTCTTCTCTCCCCAGGTATGGTGCGTGCAAGGGTGGGGTGCTGTGGGTGGGGGTAATGTGAGTGTGATGGGCGTGCCCGTGGGTGTGTGTGGGCAGCCCGGGTACCAGGAGTACCAGGCCCATGTGGTGGTGCTGCTGTTGATGGGCACCACCATGCTGGTGCAGGCCAGCCACATGGTGAAGACAGCTCTCATGCTGGTGACCGGACTCACCTACACCCTGCTCACCACCCCGGGCTGGGGACAACTACACAGGTACGTGCTGGGGGGTGGACAAGCACCTTGCAACACTGCTGGGGGGGGGGTGGGGGGTCTGGGTGCAGGGCAGGATTGGGGGAGGAACCCTTGTAGAGGGAGCAGGACGGGGCATGTGGCAGCACACACTGTGTGTGTGTGTGTGTGTGTGTGTGTGTGTGTGTGTGTGTGTGTGTGTGTGTGTGTGTGTGTGTGTGTGTGTGTGTGTGTGTGTGTGTGTGTGTGTGTGTGTGTGTGTGTGAGAGAGAGAGAGAGAGAGAGAGAGAGAGAGAGAGAGTGTATATGTGGGGGAGAGGTATTGTGTGGGTGTGGGTATGTGTGAGAGTGTGTGCGTGTGAGAGTGAGTATGTGTGTCCAACAGTCATAGTGTCATAGAGGGATGGTGTGATTGAGTCAAACAACACAAAAACAGGCCCTTCAGCCCAACTTGCCTATGCTGACCAAGGAGCCCCATCTACATTGATGCTACCTTTGGCTCATATCCCTCTAAACCATTGCTATCCTTGTACCTGTCTAAATGTCTTTTAAATGCTGTTATAGTCCCAGCTTCAACTACCTCCTCTGACAGCTTGTTCCATACACCCACCACGCTCTGAGTGAAAATGTTACCCTTCAGGTTTATTAAATCTTTCACCTGCTCAGGGCAAAATACTCTTCATTCACTCAATCTATTCCTCTCATGATTTCATACACCTCTATAAGATCACCCCTCATCCTCCTGCGCTCCAAGGAGCAGAGTCCCAGCCTGCCCAATAGCTCCGGCCAATATCTTTGTAAATCTTCGCTGACTCTTTCCAGTTTAACAACATCCTTCCCACAGCAGGCTGACCAAAACTGAACACAGTACTATTAAAGTGGCCTCACCAACCTCATGAAAGTTAATGATTAGCATTCAGCTAACTGTAGCATTGTTGTGTAAAAGGAACACAAAATACTAATAGTTCCAGGTGAAGAGAGTTGTGTTTGACATTATTGAGGTGTACAAGATCATGAGGGCCATGGATAAAGTGAACGCTCAGTCTTCTCCCAGGGTAGAGGGTTCTAAAACTAGAGGGCAGAGGCTTAAGGCGAGAGGGGAGACATTTAAGAGCGAGCTCAGGGGAGTTTTGCGGGATACACAGAATGACTGGCGTAGTGGGGAGGGGGAGTGTTTTCCGGGGTTAGGACAAGGTTAGTTCCATGATGCGGACCAGTTTGCAGCTTGGCCAGAATATACACAGTGAATCGCACTGTCCTGGAGTTTATAGTTTAGTTTAGAGATACAGCGCGGAAACAGGCCCTTCAGCCCATCGAATCCGCAACGACCAGCGATCCCCACAAACTAATATTATCCCACACACACTAGGCAGAATTTACAATTTATGCCAAGCCATTAACCTACAAACCTGTACGTCTTCGGAGTGTGGATGGAATCCGAAGATCTCGGAGAAAACCCACGCAAATCACGGGGAGAACGTACAAATTCCGTACAGACAGCACCGTAGTCAGGATCGAACCCAGGTCTCTGGTGCTGTGAGGCAGCAACTCTACCACTGCTCCACCAGAATGGTGTAGATCAGAGAGACGGAGGGGTACAGGTATTGGTTCTCTGAATGTTCAGTTTAGTTTACGGTCATGTGTACTGAGGGACAGTGAAAAGCTTTTGTTGCGTGCTATTCAGTCAGCGGAAAGACAATACATGATTACAATAAAGCCATTTACAGTGTACAGATACATGATAAGGGAATAACATTTAGTGCAAGGTAAAGCCAGTAATTTTCGATCAAGGATAGTCCGAGGGTCACCAGTGAGGTGGATAGTAGTTCAGTACTGCTCTCTAGTTGTGGTAGGATGATTCAGTTGCCTGATAACAGCTGGGAAGAAACTGTCCCTGAATCTGGAGGTGTGTGTTTTCACACTTCTCTCTCTTTTGCCCAATGAGAGAGGGAGAAGAGGGAGTGGCCGGGGTGCGACTCGTCCTGGATTATGCTGCTGGCCTTCCAAAGCAGCGTGAGGTGTAAATGGAGTCAATGGAAGGGAGGTTGGTTTGTGTGATGGTCTGGGCTGCGTCCACAATTCTCTGCAATTTCTTGCAGTCTTGGATGGAGCTGTTCCCAAACCAAGCTGTGATGCATCCTGACAAAATGCTTTCTAGAGCGTATCTGTAGTTGGTGAGAGTTGTAGGGGACATGGCAAACTTCCTAAGCCTTTTAATAAAGTAGAGCCGTTGGTGTGCTTTTGGTCGTTGCTTCAATAAGGGTGGCCCAGGAAACGTTGTTGGTGATATTGACTCCTAGGAATTTCAACCATCTCTACTTCGGCGCCATCAATGCAAACTGGGGCATGTGTACCCCTTCACTATCTCCTTTGTCTTGCTGACGTTGAGAGAAAGGTCGTTGTCTCCACACCAGGACACGAGGTTCTTCATCTCCCTCCTGTACTCATCATTATTTGATATCCAGCCCACAACGTTGGTGTCGTCTGCGAATTTGAACATGAATTAGATTTGTCCACGGCTGTACAGTCGTGGGTGAACAAGGAGTGAAGAAGGGGGCTGAGAACGTACCCTGGGATCGTCAGGAAGTCGAGGATCCAGTTGCAGAGATGAGTGCTGACACCATGTCCCGCTAGTTTGGTGATGAGCTTGGATGGTGTAATGGTGTTAAAGGCAGAGCTGTCATCTATGAATAGAAGTATGACACAGGTGTCTCCCTTATCCAGGTGTTCTAGGGATGAGTGTAGGGTCAGGGCGATGGCATCATCCGTGGACCTGTTGTGGCGGTAGGTGAACTGCCGTGGGTCAAGACTGGATTTAATGCGTTCCATAACTAGCCTCTCAAAACATGATGCCACCCGTGGACAGGGTGGTGAAGGAACTACGCTGCGCACTTGTTTCATCGGAGGGGGTATTGTCAGAGTTGGGAGGCGATGTTACAGCAGTATGGGAGGCTGGTGAGCGCACACTTGGAATCTTGCTGTGGTTAAGCTGGCAAGGGTGCAGGAAGTAGGCACACGAGAGACTGGGTCTCCCCTGATGCAGGGGTGGCAAAGAAGGCGTACAATACGCTTGCTTTCACAGGTCAGGGGGGCATTGCATATAAGAGACATGCTGTAGCTTTATGGGACTTTGGTCAGCCTACATGTGGAGTATTGCGTGTAGTTCTGGCCGCCCCATTACTGGAAGGATGTGGAGGCTTTTGAGACGGTGCAGAGGAGGTTTACCAGGGTGATTCCTGGTTTAGAGGGCATCAGCTACAGGGAGAGGTTGGACAGACGAGGATTGTTTTCTCTGGAATGCCGGAGGTTGCAGGGAGACATAAAACTATGAGAGGCAGAGATAGGGTAGAGAGTCAGAACCTTTTTCCCCAGAGTGGAAATATCAAATACTCGTAAGACAAGAGGGGCAAAGCTTAAAGACATTGGGGTAAATTTCTTCACAGAGGGTGGTGGGGGGCCTGGAACGTGCTACTAGGGTTGGTGGTGGATGCAGATACCACATGGATATGCGGGGATATATCCAGGCAGATAAGAGTTGGTCTTTCCATCACGTTCAGCACAGGCAATGTAGGCCGAAGGGCCTGTTTTACTGGCAGGGCCACGGATGGGCCTTGACAATGAGCCTGGGATGTGCTGACCTCTAATGCTCTGCCCCACAGGTCACCGGCGGTTCCCTCTCACTATCTGACCATCGCCACCATCTTCCTCATGATTCTCAGTCTCTACTGCTTCACCCGGCACGTGAGTGACCCACACCGACCCCTGGCCCGCACTGACCACTGATCCCTGGCGCGCACTGGCCCCTGACCCACACTGACCCCTGGCATCTGCTCACTCTGCCCCCTGACCCTTGTCCGCAGGTGGAGAAGTTGGCGCGGACCCTGTTCCTGTGGAAGATGGAGGTCAATGAGCAGAAGGACCGTCTGTCTGGAATGCGGCGTCGCAACGAAGCCCTGGTCACCAACATGCTGCCCGAGCACGTGGCCCGACACTTCCTGGGCCCCGCACGCCGGCACGAGGTACCCCCCTTGCCCCCCCCCAACCCCTCACCCATGGATACCCCATGTACCCCCCTCCTCGGGTAACCACCCTCCCCGACTCACCACCCTTGACACCCTCCCCTAACCTGACAGCCTCCGCTGGGTTACGCCACCCACCCCCCCCCCCGGTTACCAACGTGCTGCCCCCTCCCAAGATACCCCTCCCCCTAACACATCCTCTCCCTCTGCCCTGGCTCCCTCCCCCTAACCCATCCTCTCACCCCCTCACCCTGCCCCTCATCTCCCCCTGTGTCCTTCCCTGGGTGGGTGGACACTACATAACAGGTTGGAGCATTGCTCCTCCACATTTGTGCACATTTCTATGCAAAACATAGAACATCGGTGCAGGAGGAGGCCATTCGGCCCTTCGAGCCAGCACCGCCATTTATTGTGATCATGGCTGATCGTCCCCTATCAATAACCCGTGCCTGCCTTCTCCCCATATCCCTTGACTCCACTAACCCCTAGAGCTCTATCTAACTCTCTCTTAAATCCATCCAGTGACTTGGCCTCCACTGCTCTCCGGCAGGGAATTCCATAAATTCTCTGGATTAAAAAGTTTTTTCTCACCTCAGTCTTAAATGACCTCCCCTTTATTCTCAGTCTGTGGCCCCTGGTTCTGGACTCACCCAAAATTGGGAACATTTTTCCTGCATCTAGCTTGTCCAGTCCTTTTACAATTTTATATGTTTCTGTAAGATCCCCCCTTATCCTTCTAAACTCCAGTGAGTACAAGCTTAGTCTTTTCAATCTTTCCTCATATGACAGTCCCGCCATCCTAGGGATCAATCTCGGGGTGGAAGATTGCAACCTTCACGTGGTCCGCCCTGTTTCGACTAATGCAATCAACTCGATGTGCATAAATGGAAGATCAAATAGAACAAGTTGTCCAACAACTTTAGGCTGTGCACGCCACACGAAAGAAGAAGAAGGGATCAATCTCGTGAACCTACGCTGCACTGCCTCTATCACAAGAATGTCCTTCCTCAAATTAGACCAAAACTGTACACAATACTCCAGATGTGGTCTCACCAGAGCCCTATACAACTGCAGAAGAACATCTTTACTCCTGTACTGAAATCCTCTTGTTATGAAGGCCAACATTCCATTAGCTTTCTTCACTGCCTGCTGTACCTGTAAGCCAACTTTCAGTGACTGGTGTACAAGGACGCCCAGGTCTCGCTGCACCTCCCCCTTACCTAACCTAACCCCATTGAGATAATAATCTGCCCCCTTGTTTTTGCCGCCAAAGTGGATAACCTCACATTTATCTATATTATACTGCATCCGCCACACATCTGCCCACTCACTCAACCAGTCCAGGTCACCCTGCAACCTCCTAACATCCACTTCACAGTTCACACTGCTACCCAGCTTTGTGTCATCCGCAAACTTGCTAGTGTTGCTCCTAATTCCCTCTTCAAAATCATTAATATATATGGTAAACAGTTGCGGCCCCAACACTGAGCCTTGCGGCACTCCACTCACCACTGCCTGCCATTCTGAAAAGAACCCGTTCACTCCTACTCTTTGCTTCCGGTCTGCCAACCAATTTTCTATCTATGCCAACACCCTACCCCCAATATCATCTGCTCTAATTTTAGTCACCAGTCTCCCATGCGGAACCTTATCAAAGCCTTTCTGAAAGTCTAGATACACTACATCCACTGGCACCCCTTCATCCATTTTACTTGTCACATCCTCAAAAAATTCCAGAAGATTAGTCAAGCATGATTTCCCTTTCATAAATCCATGTTGACTTGGATTAATCCTTTTACTGCTATCCAAATGCCCCATTATTACCTCTTTAATTATTGACTCCAGCATCTCTCCCACCACCTAATTCAGGCTGGGGTTACACAAAAAGCTGGAGAAACTCAGCGGGTGCAGCAGCATCTAAGGAGTGAAGGAGATAGGCGACGTTTCGGGTCGAGACCCTTCTTCAGACTGGTCAGGGATCAGACTGGTCAGGGATCTTTAACACCTAATTCAGGCTGGTCTGTAATTCCCCGTTTTCTCTCTCGCTCCTTTTTTGAAAAGTGGGATAACATTAGCTATCCTCCAATCCACAGGAACTCATCCTGAATCTATTGAACATTGGAAAATGATCACCAATGCGTCCACTATTTCTAGAGCCACCTCCCTGAGGACCCTGGGATGCAGACCAGCAGGCCCAGGGGATTTATCATCCTTTAGTCCCATTACCCTACCCAATACTATTTCTCGCCTAATGAAAATGTATTTCAGTTCCTCTACCCCCTTAGATCCTCTGTCCTCCAGTACATCTGGGAGATTGTTGCACCCGTGGTTGGACACTGCGCTGCCCCTCCCTGCTCGCTGTGTGTGACATGTGGGGATCTCTCTCGCTCTCTCTCTCTCTCCACAGGAGCTGTACAGCCAGGCGTACGATGAGGTGGGGGTGATGTTCGCCTCCATCCCCAACTTCTCCGACTTCTACACGGAGGAGAGCATCAACAACGGTGGCATCGAGTGTCTGCGCTTCCTCAACGAGATCATCTCCGACTTCGACGGGGTGAGGGGTCGGTGGAGAGGGTAGTGGATGGATGTGGGGATGGATGGGGGGGGGGGGGGGGAGAGACCAGGAGCAGGAGTGAGACTCGTGCGACAGCTCTCTCTCCCCTGACCGCTCTCTCTCTCTCTCTCACTCCCTCCCCCGACCTCTCCCCCACAGTTACTGGAGCAGCCACAGTTCCGGACAATCACCAAGATCAAGACCATCGGCAGCACCTACATGGCAGCGTCCGGTCTCATCCCGGAGCCCAGCTCCAGCTCCGGCACGGTAGGGCTACATACCCACCGCCCACCCCGTGGCCCCTGGATGTGAACCCCCGAGCTCCACTGTGATGTGTCTATGTCTGTGGGAGGTGCTGCCCTGGGCTCCCCCCAAGGTGTTAGAGGGAGGTGCCGCCCCCTGCCCACGGTGACGGGTCTTCGTGTGTTACAGAGGGAGGCGCCGCTCTGTGGCCGGGACCGCTGGCAACACCTGGCTGATCTGACTGACTTTGCCCTCGCCATGAAGGTGGCCTTGATGAACATCAACTACCAGTCCTTCAATAACTTCATGCTACGCATCGGTGAGGGTGGGGAGAGGCGGTGAGGGGTGGTGGGAGAGGGGGTGGGGGGAGAATGTGAGAGGGGTGGGGAGAGAGGGGGTGAGCGAGGAGGGGGACGTGGGAGATCGAGACGCAGGGAGAGGGGGCGTGGGGTATCACTGGTGAGCTTTGTTCTTGACCCGTGTACTGAGGTGCAGTGAAAACCCTTGTGTGTGTGCTGTCCAGACAAATCATACTGTACATGAGTACAGTCACACACATCATCCGCAGTACAACAGGCGGTGTAAACAGACGGAGTCCAGAGTGTAGAAACCGCAGGAGATGCAACACCTGTCCCTATACCTGTTGAAACAAGCAAAATATTGAAAGGCATAGATAGAGTGGGTGTGGAAAGGATGTTTCCACTGGTGGGAGAGCCTGGGTCCAGAGGTCATTGCCTCAGAATTAAAGGAAGCTCTTTTAGAAAGGAGGTGAGGAGGAACTTCTTTAGTCAGAGGATGATTAATCTGTGGGACTCATTGCCACAGAAGGCTGTGGAGGCCAGGTCAGTGGATATTGTTAAGTCAGAGATAGACAAATTCTTGATTAGAGCAGGTGTCAAGGGTTATGGGTAGAAGGCAGGGAAATGTGATCAGGAAGCAGAGATCAGCCATGATTGAATGGCGGAGTAGACTCAATGGGCCGAATGGCCTAACTCTACTCTTATAACTTGTGAACCTCCTCCCTCGACTCTGTCTGCTGTTCCAGGTGAGACCAATGCAGGTTCAGTGATCATTTCACTGAACACCTCCGCTCAGTCTGCCTAAACCTACGTGATCTCCCGGTTGCCAAACACTGACCTTTCTGACCTGGGCCTCCTCCAGTGAGGTCCAATGGGAATTGGGGGTGATAAGGTTCACTACTTAATAAACAGAATTAAAACTTTAGGTAGACCAACTCAAGCTTTACTCATCATCAGCTGAGAAGTGACGGGGATGCACCAGTCAAGTAAGCAACACAGACACTTGACTTCACCTGCGCCACCACACCACGCAATGAACAAAGAATTGCATATTTTATACTGTGTGTGTCACTCAGTCACATTCCAAAGATGTTAGTCATGGTCAGAGATACAGTCAATACACATGACCACAGGATGTGTCTGAGCTTGTCTCTTGTCAATTAGTAGACACATTTCAAAGGCATCTTATTAGTTGGTACTTTCAAGACAAGACATCTCAAAGGCATCGGTCCCAGTCGCACTAGCTTCTCGTTTTCACCCCCTCCCCAGTCGCACTAGCTTCTCATTTTCACACCCCTCCCCAGTCGCACTAGCTTCTCGTTTTCACCCCCTCCCCAGTCGCACTAGCTTCTCATTTTCACACCCCTCCCCAGTCGCACTAGCTTCTCATTTTCACACCCCTCCCCAGTCGCACTAGCTTCTCATTTTCACAAGTCTGCATCCTCTGGGCTTAAACATTGAATTTTCTCAATTCTGTTAACCCAGACTGCCCCCTCCCCTCCCCACCTCTCCCTTAGCCCTCGGGCCCTGACATTCCTTCTCCATCTCCCCCCCCCCCCCCCCCAGTCGCACTAGCTTCTCATTTTCACACCACAAACAGCTTACAATGGCCTGTTTCCCTTATCATCAATACTTTTTTGCATATCTTTCATTCATTGTTCTTTATCTCTCGTTTCCCTGATCCCTGACCAGTCTGAAGAAGGGTCTCGACCCGAAACGTCGCCTATCTCCTTCGCCCCTTAGATGCTGCTGCACCCGCTGAGTTTCTCCAGTTTTTTGTGTAACCCTCAAAGGCATCGGACATTGTCTCAATATACCTCACTGAGACAAGTCTGGGCTTCCCTCCTCATCAATTGGTAGACGCATTTCAATGGCATGTTATTGTCTCAATACACAGCAACCTGAGGCAAGCCTAGGCTTGTCTCTCTTTATCAATCCATTAGAGAAGGCCTGCTTGAGACAAAATATAAATTATAACCTAGTCCAGGATTCAATTATATATATATTTTTAAAAGCATTTAACCTATTCAGGGGAACATCACCTCATATTTTGCTTGGGCAGCTTACACCCCAGCGGTATGAACATTGACCACTAACTTCAGATAGCCTTTGCTTTCCCTTTCTCTCCGGCCCTCCCACATCGTTATCATCCTGCTAGTTTCACTCTTCATATCCCTTCATTATTATCTCTTCCCCAGCCAACAATGGACCATTGTATGCTCCACTTTTCCTTGGTCATTGGTGATGTCTTGGTTTGTTCTGTACCTTTTCACACCTCTAGTATTCCTCTCCCGATTCTCAGTCCGAAGAAGGATCTAGACCCAAAACATCACCTATTCCTTCTCTCCAGAGATGCTGCCTGACCCGCTGAGTTACTCCTGTCTATTTTCAGTGTAGATCAGCTTCTACAGTTCCTTCCTACAAAAGTCTTTGATTATATTGGCTGCATTCCTGAGGCAGCGTGAAGTGTAGATGGAGTTGATAGTGGGGAGTGTGGTCTGTGTGATGGAGTGGGCTACATCTACAATGGTGGGGAGTGTGGTCTGTGTGATGGAGTGGGCTACATCTACAATGATGGGGAGTTTGGTCTGTGTGATGGACTGGGCTCCCAGAGTCACGACTGTAGGGTGGGGGATCACACGGCCATGGACTCAAGTCTCCATTTCGGTGTTTGCGGCAGGAATGAACAAGGGCGGTGTGCTGGCTGGGGTGATCGGTGCTCAGAAACCTCACTATGATATCTGGGGCAACACTGTGAATGTGGCCAGCCGCATGGAGTCCACCGGGCAAGTTGGCAACATCCAGGTGAGTAGACAATACACCACCACAGTATCAGCATCATGCCAACTTGTCCCATCTGCCCACACATAACCCCTATCCCCCCATTCCCCACGCACCCATGTACCTATCCAAATCCCTCTTCAACACCACTATCCTATCTGTCTCCACCATCATCAGTGTAAAGAACTTGCATCTCACCTTAAAGCATCGCACTCTAGTCCTTGATATTTCCACCCTGGGAAAAAGGTTATGCCTGTCTACCCCATCTACACCGCTCAACATTTTATTTACTTATCAGGTCTCCCCTCAACCTCTGACATTCCAGAGAAAAAAACAATCCAAGTTTGTGCACCCTCTCCTTATAGTGAATGCCCTCTAACCCAGACTCCATTCTGGTGATCTCTCCTGCAGCTGATGCACAGCCCCGTCACAGCCCAACAAGGTTCAACGCATTCAGTGCTGGCTTTCAACACCGTCGGACAGCCTGCGATCCTGTGGGTCTGTCAGTCAGTGTACCCACAGGGGATGATCAGCGCTGATCACATTGAATGGCAGTGTTGGCTCGAAGGGTCTACACCTATTGTCTGTGTACCCAGTCAGTACCCACAGTCAATGCCTCAGTGCCAGTGTCTCCCAGACTGAACTGCTGCCACCCAGGCCGTATCCTGGTGAATCTGCGCTGCTTGCTCCCCACTGCCACCCCATTCTTCCTGGTGTGACCAGAACACTTTCCGTGTGTTGCGACCAGCGTTTGTCCAGTTACACGTGACCACACATTTATATTACAGTCTGACCCACTAGACACCACACACATTATCTTCCCCACCCTGGCTACCACTTTGGCACCTGCTTTGCCACTTTCACGGTACAATGGGCTAGACCCCCAGGGTCCCTGTGTCCATCAACACCCATTGGCTCACCACCATGCACTGTATGCTCAGCTCATAGCTGCAATGAACTAGAGTCTGCCCACACTCTCCATCTGTACGCTGCTGCAGCTTCACGGTCACGGTGGAGCAGCGGTAGTTGCTGCCTTACAGCGAATGCAGCGCCGGAGAGCCGGGTTCCATCCCGACTATGGGTACTGTCTGTATACACAGTTCTCCCCGTGATCTGTGTGGGTTTTCTCTGAGATCTTCGGTTTCCTCCCACACTCAAAAGACGTACAGGTTTGTAGATTAATTGGCTTGGTGTAAATGTAAAAAATGTCCCTAGTGTGTGTAGGATAGTGTTAATATGCGGGCATCGCTGGTCGGCATGGACCCGGTGGGCCAAAGGGCCCGTTTCCGTGCTGTATCTCTCAACTGAACATGGGTCATTTATAAATATCAGAGAATGAGATGGTGGGGGTTTGGGGTGGTGGGTGTCATAGCAGAGATGGGGTTGGGACAGACAGGTTGGGGGGGGGGGGTGAGAGTAGGTGGTGGGGGTACCCAGTCTGCTGACCTCTCCCCGTGTTGCAGGTGGTGGAGGAGACGTACCTGGTGCTGAAGGACTACGGTTTCCGGCTGGTGCGCAGGGGGCCCGTCTTTGTCAAGGGCAAGGGCGAGCTGATCACCTACCTGGTGAAGGGTCGCGAGAGGCAGGGCTCTTTCCTCAGCGGCTCATCCATCACCCTGCCCCACCAGGTGGTGGACAACACCTGACACCCCAGTGGCACGGGACGGCAGGAGCGACGCAGGAGAGGGGGGCAGAGGGGCAGGAGGCCGGGGCAAGGGTACGGGACACGATGGGTGGAGGTGCCCTGGGAGGCTGGTGGTGATCACGTCTCCAGAGCCCCCTCCCTCACACAGGGGAATCCCGCACCCTCCTCCACACAAGAGAAAGGGTTTCATTACAAAGTTAACATGTCCCAACCCGCATCCTCAAAGACCAGCAAGAGCAAGGTGCCTGGAGGTTGCATCATGACTGGGGATTGTTGAAATATTCTCTGGCTGGGAACGCTGTGGTATGTTCCCTGGCTGCAAGCTGGGAATGCTGTAGCATGTTCTGTGGCCGGGAATGCTGTGGGAAATTCTCTGGTGGGGTATTCCCTGGCTGGGAATTCTGCAGGTGTTTCCACATTGTGTGTGCGTACACCAAGTTTTACTCGTGTGTGGTGCAGCAATTTGGTGAGGATGTGTGCAAAATAATGGTCAATTAATAAAGTTTGAGAACTATTAAGTGTTAACGGGTGGTCATGAAACTAAAGCAAAATATCAGAGGGCACACAAGAAAATAGCAGGAGAGGACACGCTTCCTATCAAGTGTGCAGAGGTGTCCTTGATGCTGACTGGAGCTTCCTGGAGTCAATAAGGGAGGTTATTGTCCTGATACCATGTAACTACATTTTCTCTCTGGAAGGAGGAACTGCAGATGCTGGTTTAAACCATAGATAGTCACAAAAAAGCTGGAGCCTGAAGAAGGGTCTTGACCCGAAACCTCACCTGTTCCTTCTCTCCAGAGATGCTGCCTCTCCCGCTGAGTTACTCCAGCGTTTTTTTTTCTAAAGTTCTCCATCTCGTTCCTGGCCATCGTTTGTTAGTGATCGTGGTTTGCCCCACCACAGTGGGCAGGCAATGGGGTTTGGGCAGAATTTGGCGACGCAGTGGTGAATGCACAGGGAGTATAGCAAATGAGAACGCATCCTCGCGGGGCATTGAGAATGATTGGCCAACATGGGTGAGTTGGTGGGCCAAGGTTGGCTTCTCTACCCACTGCATCCTCACACCATGTAAGCAGTTTTATTCAACATCACAAACCTGTGACAGCACTGACAAATGACATACACCAAACCAATTGTTGACTTCTCCCCAACATATTGCAACGGGGAAAGTAAACGAAATACAGTGGAGAACAGTTTACACTTTCTTCCCCCACATTGTTTGGCAATGTTGATGGCAATTTGGAGACTTGCTGCTTCCCGGCCCACAGCCCGTGCATTTAGCAGGGGAAGAGACACCAATCACAACGCATCTGAAAGCCCACCCGCTGTGCAGCGCTCCCTCACCCCGACCCTCCCCCTAGTGCGGAGCTCCCTCACCCCCGTCCACAGAGCAGCGCTCCCTCACCCCCGCCCCCACCCACAGTTCGGCGCTCCCTCACCCCCGCCCCCACCCACAGTGCCGCGCTCCCTCACTCCCACCCCCACCCACAGTGCCGCGCTCCCTCACTCCCACCCCCACCCAGTTCGGCGCTCCCTCACCCCCGCCCCCACCCACTGTGCAGCGCTCCCTCACCCCCCGCCCCACCCATAGTGCAGCGCTCCCTCACCCCCCGCCCCACCCACAGTGCAGCGCTCCCTCACCCCCCGCCCCACCCATAGTGCAGCGCTCCCTCACCCCCCGCCCCACCCACAGTGCGCGCTCCCTCACCCCCAACCCCACCCACAGTGCGGCGCTCCCTCACCCCCGCCCACAGTGCGGCGCTCCCTCACCCCCACCCACAGTGCAGCGCTCCCTCACCCCCAACCCCACCCACAGTGCAGCGCTCCCTCACCCCCAACCCCACCCACAGTGCAGCGCTCCCTCACCCCCAACCCCACCCACAGTGCGGCGCTCCCTCACCCCCAACCCCACCCACAGTGCGGCGCTCCCTCACCCCCAACCCCACCCACAGTGCAGCGCTCCCTCACCCCCAACCCCGCCCACAGTGCGGCGTTCCCTCACCCCCGCCCACAGTGCGGCGTTCCCTCACCCCCGCCCACAGTGCGGCGCTCCCTCACCCCCACCCACAGTGCGGCGCTCCCTCACCCCCACCCACAGTGCGGCGCTCCCTCACCCCCACCCACAGTGCGGCGTTACCTCATCCCACTCACCGCCCGCCCGCCCCCACAGTGCCATGCTCCCTCGCCCCCGCCCCCACCCACAGTTCAGCGCTCCCTCACCCCCCGCCCCACCCACAGTGCAGCGCTCCCTCACCCCCCGCCCCACCCACAGTGCGCGCTCCCTCACCCCCACCCACAGTGCGCGCTCCCTCACCCCCACCCCCACCCACAGTGCGCGCTCCCTCACCCCCACCCACAGTGCGGCGCTCCCTCACCCCCACCCACAGTGCGGCGCTCCCTCACCCCCACCCACAGTGCGCGCTCCCTCACCCCCACCCACAGTGCGCGCTCCCTCACCCCCGCCCACAGTGCGCGCTCCCTCACCCCCACCCACAGTGCGCGCTCCCTCACCCCCGCCCACAGTGCGCGCTCCCTCACCCCCGCCCACAGTGCGCGCTCCCTCACCCCCACCCACAGAGCGGCGCTCCCTCACCCCCGCATACAGTGCGGCGCTCCCTCATCCCCGCCCACAGTGCGGCGCTCCCTCACCCCCACCCACAGTGCGGCGTTCCCTCATCCCACTCACCGCCCGCCCGCCCCCACAGTGCCATGCTCCCCCGCCCCCACCCACAGTTCGGCGCTCCCTCTACCCCGCCTCTCCATTGCTGAGCTTGGTACTGCCCAGGGCTGGCACACACTAGAGTGACTCTTCTTGGTCTTTGATGCTTTCCAGTGCCCGGTGCAGGTGCTGGCTCAGGAGGAAATGCCTGTGACGCTCCAGTTTCTCCTGCATGCCCTCCTCCGCCGCTCCTGGAGTGCAGGGAAGAGGTTGCGGTCAGCGGGAATCTCCAACATGCCCCCCCCACCCCCACCACCACAGAGACACCCCTGCCCACAACAGCCCGGCACTGCAGTGTTACCCATCTCACGCCCACTCACTGGCATCCAGATCAATGGACACCAGCATTGCACCTTGCACTAACTCCAACTGTGCTCCACCCTGAATACACACAGTGCCAATACTCCTGCACCGCATGCACACACAGTTCACCACCCCTGGGCAACAAACATACACAACACACATCTGGAGTATTGTGTGCAGTTTTGGTCTCCTAATTTGAGGAAGGACATCCTTGCTATCAAAGTTAATCCCTGGGATGGCGGGACTGTCATATGAGGGTGGGTTGAAAAGACTGGGCTTGTATTCACTGGAGTTTAGAAGGATGAGGGTGATTCTTATAGAAACGCATCAAATTATAAAAGGACTGAACAAGCTGGATGCAGGAAAAATGTTCCCAATATTGGGCGAGTCCAGAACCAGGGGCCACAATCTAAGAATAATGGGGAGGCCATTTAAAACCGAGATGAGCAAAAACGTTTTCACCCAGAAGAGTTGTGAATTTGTGGAATTCCCTGCCACAGAGGGCAGTGGAGGCCAAATCACTGGATTAATTTAAAAGAGAGATAGAGTTCTAGGGGCTAGCAGAATCAAGGGATATGGGGAGAAGGCAGGCACGGGTTACTGATTGTGGATGATCAGTCATGATCACAATGAATGGCGATGCTGGCTCGATGGGCTGAATGGCCCACTCCTGCACTTATTTTCTGTTTCTATCAAACCTGCATCTTCAGAACCCTCTCCCCTCCCCATATCTGGAGGGATGGAATGGGTAACGTAATGGGTCGAGACCCTTCTTCAGACTGAGAGTCAAGGGAGGGGGAGCCAAGAGATATGGAAGGGTAAGGTGTGAAAACGTCAGATCAAAGGGATGTGCTCTAGAAAATGTAGTATGGATCATTGTTGGCTTTGGGGAAGGTGACAGCGAGGCATAGAATCAGCAAAAGTAATCAGAAGGACAGTGAAACTGGTGGGAGAACTAGGAAGGGCGAGAGAGGGAAAGCAAGGGCTATTTGAAGTTGGAGAAATCAATACTGGGGTGTAAGATGCCCAGGCGAAATATGAAGTGCTGTTCCTCCAATATGCGCTGGGCCTCACTGACAGTGGAGGAGGCCCAGGACAGAGAGGTCAGTGGGAAGAGGAGGGGGAGTGAGAGTGTTTGGCAACCGGAAGATTGCGTAGGCCCAGGCAGACTGAGCAGAGGTGGAGGGGCTAGTTAGTAAGGTCAGGGCACATGGGGCCCATGACATGTTGGACACTGGGCCGATGATAGAACACAGTACAGCACCTGCACAGGCCCTTCGGCCCATAATGCTGGATCTGACCACAATGCCGGATCTGACCACAATGCCATTATTGGGTGCACCTGTTGTCGTGCGGTGCAGCTCCCCCGACTATGACCCGCTCCACATGTACCTGTGCAGGTGATGGTGACTCCGGTGGGAAGGCAGCTGTTGAGATCCTCGTAGACCAGCTTCACCCTAATGTCCTGCTCCGTCTCCCCATCCCCCACGGGATAGTGGAACCTCAGCAGGTTGTACGTCGTGTTCTTCCGAATCGCGCTGGTCCAGTCACAGTGTTCCTGGCACAGGGCAATGGTGTCAGTGGGTAAACATCACGCCCTCAGGTAGCGCACTCTGACAGTGCCCTTCACCCCTGCCCAACCCCAGTCTGGAACACCATGCCACGCAACACTGGGGTCAGCGGGTAAACAATCACACCCGCAGATGGCACACTCTGACAGTGCCCTTCACACCTGCCCACCTTTACCCCCAGGCCTTCTCGTGCACTTTACAAATTCCCATCCCATTTGGTCAGCACGGTGGCGCAGCGGTAGAGTTGCTGCCTCTCAGCGCCAGAGACCAGGTTTCCATTCTGACTAAGGGTGCTGTCTGTACGGAGTTTGTACATTCGCCCCATGACCCATGTGGGTTTATTCCGAGACCATTCTGTTTCCTCCCACACTTCAAAGACGTGCAGGTTTGCAGGGTAATTGGCTTGGCTTTGTATACTTGGTATAAGTGTAAATTGTCCCTCGAGTGTGTAGGATAGTGTTAATGTGCAGGGATCGCTGGTCGGTGCGGACTCGGTGGGCTGAAGGGCCTGTTTCCGCGCTGTATCTCTAAACCCGCTCCCCTCCATGTCTGGACACATGCCAGCTCTCCATGCCCACTGACCCAAGGGTTCCCAGAGGCCACCGCTGCCCGTCCCCAGGGCTCTGACACCCCATGTGTGGGGATTGCTGGTTGGCGCAGACTCGGTGGGCTAAAGGACCTATTTCCGCGCTGAACTCCATGCCTAGTGCCCGCATCAGGAGTGGGCCACTGAGGCAGCCCTCAACCGATCTGCTCCCCAAAGGTCAGGGGCCACTGTGGGGCCACAACTGGAGGAGCGGCCCCTTCACACACTCAGTCGAGCTGCATTCACACACACTCCAGGGGCACACTGAGTGCTGCAGGCAGCCTGGGAGAGCACTGGGCCAGCTGCATCCACACGTCAGTACGCAGCCCAACATCAAACCTCACCAACAGGCAGAGGGTGAAGAGGTGTGCGGACATGCAGACAGCGGTGGGGGAAGAGAGGGGGAAGGACCTACTTGCATCTGCTGCAGCTGGTATCGCCGGCTGGCATAGGCATTCAGCATGCCGTGCACAGCCTCCAGGAACGCCGGCAGGTCGCACTGCAGCAGCTCTCCAGCTGCCTGCTGCAGGGGGATGCAGGCAGGCAGGTTGTGGCGCAGCAGCTTGCACGGCTGCTGCAGCCGCATGTCCAGCTGGTAGGAGTCCAGGTACGTGCCCTCGTATGCAGTGTGGATGCAGAAGCTCATGGTGCTGGAGTCTCGCAGCTCACCGCTGATCCCTGCAGAGGAAGAACTCCATCAGTGGCACTGGGACCCTCTCACCCCCCCCCCCCCACCACCACCCCTCGGGATGTCCCCAGTTTCACACCTCCCCCTCCCCCCAGTATCTCCACGCAGTGGGTGGGGGGGGAGCTGCCAGTATTTCCCCCCCGCAGGGAGCTCTGTACCCACCCCTTACCTGTCAAGCGGTAGACCTGGGCAAACCCTCGGAGTGGAGCCAGTTTCTCCCTCAGCACAGCAGCGGCAAGCTCATCCCGGCCTGGCCGCTGGCCGGACCCCGACCCTAACAGCACCAGCAGCTCCTGCATGTCCTGCACACCAAGAGAGGGAGAGTCATAGGAACAGGCACTTCAGCCCAACTTGCCCACACCGGCCAACATGTCCTAGCTACACTAGTCCCACCTGCCTGCGCTTGGCCCATATCCCTCCAAACCTGTCCTGTCCATGTACCTGTCTAACTGTTTATTAAATATTGGAATCGTCCCAGCCGCAACTACCTCCTCTGGCAGCTTGATCCATACACCCACCACCTTTGGTGTGAAACAGTTACCCCTCAGATTCCTATAAAATCTTTTCCCCTTCACCTTGAACCTATATCCTCTGGACCTCGATTCGCCTACTCTGGGCAAGAGACTCTGTGCATCTACCCGATCTATTCCTCTAATGATTTTATACACCTCTATAAGATCACCACCTCATCCTCCTGCGCTCCAAGGAATAGTCACAGCCTACTCAACCTCTCCCAATAACTCACACCCTCTAGCCCTGGCAACATCCTCATGAATCTTCGCCTGACAACATATTTCCTATAACATGGTGCCCAGAAATGCGGCCTCACCAACGTCTTATACAACTGCAACATGACCTCCCAACTTCTACACTCAATACTTTATGTGATGAAGGTCAATGTGCCAAAAGCGTTTTCAACCACTCGATTTTTGCGACTCCACCTTCAAGGAACCATGCACCTGCACTCCTAGATCCCTCTGCTCTACAACACACCCCAGAGCCCTACCATTCACCGTGTAGGTCCTGCCCATGTTAGACTTCCCAAAATGCAACACCTCACATTTTTCTGCATTAAATTCCATCAACCTCAGTCCACCTGGCCAATCGATCAAGATCCTGCTGCAATATTCACAACCATCTTCACTATCTGCAAATCCACCCACTTTTGTATCATCTGTAAACTTGCTAATCTTGCCCGGTATGTTCTCATCCAAATCATTGATGACAAACAGTAACGGGCCCAGCACCGAATCCTGAGGCACACCACTAGTCACAGGCCTCTAGTCTGAGAAGCAACCTTCCACCATCACCCTTCCATGAAGCCAATTTTCTATCCATTCAGCTATCTCTTCTTGGATCCGATGCGATCTAACCTTCTAGAGCAGTCTACCATGTGGAACCTTGTTGAATGCTTTGCTTATATATATCTACAGCTCTCCCCTCATCAACCTTTTTGGTCACATCTTCAAAAAACTCTTCAAAAAACATTTGTGAGACACGAACTCCCACATACAAAACCATGCTGACTGACCTTAATCAGCCTTGCCCATCCAAATGCCTGTTTATCCTCTCCCTCCGAATGCGCTCTAGTAACTTACCAACTACAGATGTTAAGCTCACCGGCCTATAGTTCCCAGCATTTTCCCTGCAGCCCTTCCTGAAAAGAGGCTCAACATTTGCCACCCTCCAGTCTCCCGGCACCTCTCCTGGATTTAAGGACGACTCGTAAATTTCAACCAGGGCTCCCCGGAATTTCCTCTCTGGTTTTCCACAATGTCCTCGGACATATCAGATCAGGCCCTGGAGATTCATCTACCTTCAAACACGACAGTACCTTCAGCACCTCTTCGACAGAAACACTGAATGCTCTCAAGACACTTCCACTGACTGCCCCAAGTTCCTCCGTCCTTTCTTCTTAGTAAATACAGATGAGAAATACTCATTGAGGACCTTGCCCATCTCCTGTGGTTGCACACAGAGGTTTCTGAGGGGGGCCCTTTTCCCCCTTATATATAAATATAGAGGGAGAACGGAGACAGAGGCCAGAGTCAGAGAGGGAGTGAGTGGGGACGGGGGCAAGACCAGCTGGCACACACCAACAGCACGGGAATGTCAGGGGTGGAGAAATCATTGCAGATTCCATGGAGTCAATTCCTCCTTCGACCCCCTCTACACCCCTCTCCCTTCCATGACTCCTGTGCCCCTCCTTCAAGTCAGTTCTAGGCCAAACCGGTGCACAAACCACGCCACCCGCTCCCAGTAACAGAGAGGCCCACCCCGACCTTCACCCCACGCCAAGCCCATCCCATGCCCTCCTCATCCTCCCACCGCACCTCAGACCCCCCCCCCCTCCCCATCCCAGACCCCTCCCCAGCCATCATCACTTCCCCCCCCCCCCCACCTTCACCTAATCCCTCCTCCCCCCCCCCCCCCCCAACAGCCCTTACCCCTCACTCCCCCCCTCTCACCCCAGCGGCCCCGGTGCTGACGGCGCTCCTCAGCCGGTCCCGGGCGGCCCGTAGCTGCCGCACGGTGGCCTTGAGCTGCTGCAGCCGCCCGTGGCTCCGCTCGGCCCGTTCCTGCTCCGCCGCCCCCCGCTCCATGCTGCCTTCCAGCTGCCGCAGCCGCTCCAGCACCCCTGTAGCACAGAGCACAGCTCAATTACACACACACCCGGCACACACACACACACCCGGGATACACACACGGGACACACACACACACACACACACCCGGCGCACACACACACACACTCACACACCCGTCACACACACACACGGGACACACTCACACACAAACACACATGTGACACACTCACACCCGGGACACACACACTCACACCCGGGACACACACACTCACACCCGGGACACACACACTCACACCCGGGACACACACACTCACACCCGGGACACACACACACTCACACCCGGGACACACACACTCACACCCGGGACACACACACACTCACACCCGGGACACACACACACTCACACCCGGGACACACACACACTCACACCCGGGACACACACACACTCACACCCGGGACACACACACACTCACACCCGGGACACACTCACACACACCCGGGACACACACACTCACACCCGGGACACACACACTCACACCCGGGACACACTCACACACACCCGGGACACACACACACACACACACACCCGGGACACACTCACTCACTTCTCCCCATTCCCCGCCCCCAGTACAGAGCGAAGATTATCCACCTTCAGTGGGGGTCCCTCCATGCCCCACCCCGGGGAGTCTATGTGTCTCTCTCCCCTCATTCCCCCAGTAGAGCGCTCCCTCTCCCTCTCCCTCTCCCTCTCCCTCTCCCCCACCCCGGGGAGTCTGTCTGTCAGTCAGTCTCTCCTCCACTTTCCCGCCGACGGACCGTTGCTCGAATTTCCCGCCATCGTTGCCAACCGCCGCCCCGTCTCGTTACCGCGCTGCGTCATTCCGTTCGTCGCCGCGCTGCGTCATTCCGTCCGTCACTGGGTTTCGTCATTCCGTCCGTCACTGAGCTGCGTCATTCCGTCCGTCACTGAGCTGCGTCATTCCGTCCGTCACTGAGCTGCGTCATTCCGTCCGTCGCTGGCCGACGTCATTCCGTCCGTCGCTGGCCGACGTCATTCCGTCCGTCGCTGGCCGACGTCATTCCGTCCGTCGCTGGCCGACGTCATTCCGTCCGTCGCCGCGTTGCGTCATTCCATCCGTCGCTGCGCTACGTCATTCCGTCCGTCGCTGGGCTGCGTCAGTTGCGGCGGTGCCGGGATGGTCATGGCCGCCACAACTCCTCTATGATCTTTGCTCATGGCCGCCCCGGCTCCGCGCATCGTCCAGTACGTGGTGCTACGCGCCGACCTGCAGGCCCCCGCCTGGAGCCGCGGCGCCCTGGTGGCCCAGGCCTGCCACGCCTGCCTCGCCGCCGTACACCTGTCCCGGGAACAGGCCGACACGCAGCGGTACCTGCAGCAGCTCGACAGCATGGCCACCGTGGTGCTGCAGGTGTGGGGCAGGGGCTGGGCGTTGGGGGGGGGGGTGTGGCGGGATAAGGGGGGGAAGTGGACAGTGGGGGGTGGGAGGGATGGGAAAGGGAGAGTGGGGGCGAGGAGGGAGTGGGGGGGGGGTGTAGGGGCATGAAAGAGGAGCTGGCCAAGGCCGACTGTGAAAGGATCTTGTTAAAGAAGGAACTGCAGATGCTGGAGAATCGAGGGTTACACAAAAAGCTGGAGAAACTCAGCGGGTGCAGCAGCATCTAAGGAGCGAAGGAGATAGGCGACCTTTCGGGTCGAGACCCTTCTTCAGACTGAAGCGTCGAAACGTCACCTATCTCCTTCGCTCCTTAGATGCTGCTGCACCCGCTGAGTTTCTCCAGCTTTTTGTGTAACCTTGTGAAAGGATCTTAGTAGGAATGACGGTGGAACAGCAATGGCAGGAATTTCTGGGCATAATCCAGAAGATGCAGGATCATTTCATTCGATTCTAAGGGGAGTAAGAATCGGCTGACAAGGGAAGTTAGAGATGGAATAAAATTAAAAGAAAAGGCGTATAACATAGCACAGAGTAGCCGGAAGCCAGAGGATTGGGAGACTTTCAAAGGACAACAGAAGGTAACAAAAAGGGCAATACGGGCTGAAAAGATGAAGTACGGGGGTAAGCTGGCCAAGAATATATTAAGAAAAAAAGATTAGTAAAGACAAATGTGGGTCCCTTGAAGGCAGAAACAGGTGAAATTATTATGGGGAACAAGGAAATGGCAGACGAGTTGAACAGGTACTTTGGTTTTGTCTTAACTAAGGAAGACACCAACAATCTCCCAGAAGTACTAGAGGACAGAGGATCTAGGGAGATAGAGGAACTGAGAAATTTGCATTGGGCAAGAAATAGTATTGGGTAGATTGATGGGACTGAAGGCTGATAAATCCCCTGGGCCCGATGGTCTGAATCCCAGGGTACTCAAGGAGGTGGCTCTAAATTTGGGGACGCATTGGTGATCGTTTTCCAATGTTTTATAGATTCAGGATCAATTCCTGTGGATTGGAGGATAGCTAATGTTATCCCACTTTTCAAGAAAGGAGCGAGAGAGAAAATGGGTAATTATAGACTAGTTAGCCTGACATTGGTGGTGGGAGTTAAAGATTAAAGAATTAATAAAGGCGCATTTGGATAGCAGTAAAACCATATAATAACATACAACCATATAACAATTACAGCACGGAAACATACCTTCTCGGCCCTTCCAGTCCGTGCCGACCTTTATTTTCCCCTAGTCCCATCTACCTGCACTCAGACCATACCCCTGCATTCCCTTCCCGTCCATATACCTATCCAGATCCAAAAGGATTTGTCCAAGTCAACATGGATTTATGAAAGGAAAATCCTGCTTGACTAATCTGAAATTATTTGAGGATATGACAAGTAAAATGGATGAAGGAGAGCCAGTGGATGTAGTTTATCTGGATTTTCAGGAAGCCTTTGATAAGGTCCCACACAGGAGATTAGTGGGCAAAATTAGAGCACATGGTATTGGGGTAGGGCATTGACATGGATAGAGAATTGGTTGGCAGACAGGAAACAAAGAGTAGGAATAAACGGGTCCCTGTCAGAATGGCAGGCAGTGGCGAGTGGAGTACCGCAAGGCTCGGTGCTGGGGCCACAACTGTTTACAATATATATTAGTGATTTAGATGATGGGATTACAAGTAACGCTAGCAAATTTGCAGATCACACAAAGCTGGGAGGATGCTAGGGTGACTTGGATAGGTTGAGTGAGTGGGCAGATGCAGTATAATGTAGATAAATGTGAGGTTATCCACTTTGGCAGCAAGAACAAGGAGGCAGATTAGTGCAACAAGACCTGGGAGTCCTTGTACACCAGTCACTGAAAGTAAACATGCAGGTACAGCAGGCAGTAAAGAAAGCTAATGGCATGTTGGCCTTCATAACAAGAGGATTAAAGAGGTCCTTCTGCAGTTGTACAAGGCCCTAGTGAGACCACATCTGGAGTATTGTGTGCAGTTCTGTCCCCTAATTTGTGGAAGGACATCCTTGTGATTGAGGCAGTGTAGTGTTGGTTCACCAGGTTAATCCCCGGAATGGCGGGACTGTCATATGAGGAAAGATTGGAAAGAGCGGGGTTGCATTCACTGGAATTTAGAAGAATGAGAGGGGATCTTAGAGAAGCGTAAAAAATTATGAGGGGAGGGGAGTGCGTGGAGGAGAGGGGAATGTGTGGCGGCACAGGGAATAGTGGGGGGGTCTGCGGCATGGGGAGGGGGTGAGTGAGGGTGAAGAAAGATAGGGAGGGGGCATCAGATGGGGCACAGTGAGGTGGAACAGAGAGAGATTATGTGATCCTAATGGGGGGGCAGGGAGCTGGATGGAGCAGCAGCTGGAGGGGAGGGGGCATCGGATTGGGGGGGGCAGAGTGGGAGGGGATAACCCTGTTGGAGGGGGGTGCAGCCAGGGGAGTGGGGGGAGAGCCAGCTGAGGTCAGCCATAGCTGGAGGGGGGATCTAGCTGGGATATCTGGCAGTGAGCGGCGGCTCTGACCCTCTTGCCTGGTTACCCCGTGCAGGCCCCTGATGAAGAGAGCCTGGTGAAGCTGTCGCAGAGGCTGACCGACGAGCAGGTGGATCACAAGCTGTGGGTGGAGCAGCCGGAGAACTGCCCCACCTGCCTGGCCCTGAGGCCCTGCCCCAAGGAGCAGGTACAGGGGCTTATGAAGAACCTCAAGCTGCTGAAGTGACAGCGAGGAGGGGCTCGACTGCCCACTGCAAGAGGGAGAGTGACCCCGGCCCTCTTTGCTGCTGCTCTCTGGATCCGGTAACCTCAAATAAAATGCATCCTGACCTCCATTGTGCTGCCGTTTCATTCACTGGGAGGGAGGGGGCTGGGGAGGGGGAGGGTACTTGAGGTAGGAGGCAGTGGGAGGGAGGGTGGAGGCGGGGAACACTTGTTGAGTTGCAGAGGAGCCATCACCCACAGGGGAACAAAGATTACTGGAGATGGACATAAAAAGCTGGAGTAACTCATCGAGACAGGCATCATCTCTGGAGAGAAGGAATGGGTGACGTTTTGGGTCGAGACCGTTCTTCGGAGGTGTTCACCGTGATCTCAGACTGATGTTGGTGTGATCGTGAAGTGGGCAGAGAAATGGCAGACGCAGTTAAATGAAGGATGCGCAGTATTTGGAAAGGGACAAAGTTTACAGGAGATGAGCGGGTCAAGTCTTTTGACAGTTTGTTGTGGGTGCCGGGAACGTGCTGCCAGGGGTGGTGGAGGAGGCATATACCATAGTGGTGTTTAAGAGCTTGCTAGATAGGCACATGGATATGCATGGAATGGGGGAATATGGATCATGTACTACAGAGAACCGTTTAACATGGCATTCCTCTCTGTCCAAGTCTAATTTGAGGAAGGACATCCTTGCTGTTGAGGGAGTGCAGCATAGGTTATCCAGTTTAAGTCCTGGGATGGCAGGACTGACGTATGATGAAAGAATGGAGTGACTGGGCTTATATTCACTGGAATTTAGAAGTATGAGAGGGGATCTTATTGAAACATATAACATTCTTAAAAGACTGGACAAGCTAGATGCAGGAAAAAGGTTCCTAATGTTGGGAGAGTCCAGAACCAGGGGCCACAGTCAAAGAATAAGGGGAAGGCCATTTAGATGAGACAAAACGTTTTCACCCAGACAGTTGTGAATTTGTGGAATTCTCTGCCACAGCAGTGGAAGCCAATTCACTGGATGAATTTAAAAGAGAGTCATAGATTGAGCTCTTGGGGCTAGGGGTATCCCATATCAAGGGATATGAGGAGAAGGCAGGAACGGGAAACTGATGGTGGATGCTCACAATGAATGGGGGTGCTGGCTCGAAGGGCCAAATGGCCTCCACCTATTTTCTATGTTCAGCATTGACATTGTGGGCCGAATGACCTGTGTTGTATGGTTCTGGTCAATGTGTTTTGGGGCACTAACAAGGCTAAACAGAACTGGAGCATTGGGACAGATGGGTGTTGGGATCTGTTCAAGACCCCTGAGGAGGCGGCATGGGTTGGGTCAGGAGGTCAGTGAATGTCAAACTCAACCTGCAAATGATGTGCAGGACGGAGACTCTGGGGGCAGTGTGGCCTCTAATGGTCTCTGACCGACAGCCCGCGGAGCTGGGCCGAAGGGCCTGTTCCTGTTCCATGGTGTACACATGAGCACCAATAATCCTCACCCTCCGATGGTGTCTACCCCAGAACCACCCGCACATCCCTCACCCAAGTATCCCCCCCCCCCCCCCCCCCCCCCCCCCCCCCCCCCCCCACCACCCCTAGTGCTGTCCCAGCCCCTTACAACCACGGCTTGTGTAAGAAGGGACTGCAGATAGACACAAACTGCTGGAGTAACTCAGCGGGACGGGCAGCATCTCTGGAGAGAAGGAATGGGTGACGTTTCAGGTCGAGACCCTTCTTCGGACCCGGCTTACAGCTCTCTCTCCATTTGATTTTTTCGCACCCTCCCGCCTCTCCCCCTCTGCTCTGATTATTCTCTCTCTCTGACCCACTCACAGTCACCCCTTCTCTAACCCAGTCTCCCCACCTCCCTGTCTCACCCAGTCTCTCCGTCTCCCTCTGTCCCAGTCTCGCTCTACCTCTGTCCCAGTCTGACTCTATCTGTGTCCCAGTCTCTCTCTCTGTGTCACAGTTTTCCTCTGTCACTCCCTCTCTTTCCCCGTCTCTCTCCCTCTGCCCCGTCTCTCTCCCTTTCTCTGTCTCACAGCGTCTCCGAGCTCCAGCTTGTTTGTTTACCGTCGCCATGGAAACCCCGACTGATGCTGCGAGCAACCGGCGGGAGGGAGAGGGAGAGTAACGGGGGGAGAGAGAAAGAGTAGCCGGGAGAAGAGAGCATAAACGGAGGGAGAGAAGCATACGTGAGGGGAGTGAGCGTGTGTTGCAGGCGCCGGGATGTCGTGCTACCCAGTCCGGGGTCTGCCTTTGCTGCCGGGGTACACGGTCCGCGATCCCACGGTGATGAGCGGGGGGTCGTTGGGTGATGGAGGGGGGGCATTGGTTGATGTGTGTGTGTGTGTGGGGGGGGGGGGGGGGGGGGGGACAGCGGGAGGCCCCCATCCCGTCCCTCGGCCCTGTTGTTGGCATCACCTGGATTAGATCTACGGCCGACCCTCCGCTCCGCCATCTGCCCCCCGGCCCCGCTCCCTCCACCCCAGTTGCTGCCCGCGGTCCCAGTCTCTCTCTATCTCTTTCTCTCTCCGTCCCAGTCTCCCTCTCTCTGTCCCAGTCGCTGTCTCTTTCTTTCTCTCTCTCTCTGTCTCAGTCTCTCTCTCTTTCTCTATCTCTGTCCCAGTCTCTCTCTCTGTCCCAGTCGCTCTCTCTTTCTCTCTCTCTGTCCCAGTCTCTCTCTCTCTGTCCAAATCTCTCTCTCTCTGTTCCAGTCTCTCTCTCGCTCTCTCTCTCTCTGTCCCAGTCTCTCTTTCTGCCCCAGTCTCTCTTTCTTTCTCTCCCCCCCCCCCCCCCACTCCATCGACCCGATCCCTCCAGCGCCCGGCTCCCCGCCCCACATCGCTACGGCCATTCTGCGTCTGTGGAGAGAGGCTTCCCCGGGGGTCACGACCACCGGGTCCTCGCTGCCTCTCGATAGAAAACAGCACCCACCCCCTCAACGCCCACAGCTTCAGGGGGGTGTGGAGGGAATGAGGTGAAGGGTAGGATGGGGAGGGGTGAGAGTGTTGGGACGAGAACGCATGGGATGGGGGAATGAAGAGAGGGAGGGGAGGGGGGATGAGCAGAGGGGGGTGAGGGGAAGGGAGGGGGCTGGGGAGAGGAGGAATGAAGGGAGGTGGGACAGAGGGAGCGGGAGGGTGTTGGAGGGGGAGGGGTCTTGCTCTTGGGTAGCGGGGGGAGGGGGACATCCTCCCCCCCCCCCCCCCGGTACCGACCCTCTGACCACCCGTTGCCATGTCCTGCAGAAGTCGCGCTTCGGGCGGCCGCAGACCTTCAGTTACCGCAACGGCTTCGCGCTGCCGCTGGTGCCGCGGGTCGGCATCGGTGGGGACCCGCTCCACGTCAACCCGCTGTCCCAGGCCGACGTGGACCAACTGGCCGACACCCGGCCCACGCTCACCTACGGCCAAGCCCGCCAGGCGCCCCCGTCCGACTTCATCCCCGGCCACGTCGCCTTCGACAAGCAGGTAACGCCCTCACTACCCTACCCCTCCCCTCCTCTCTCCCATCCCCTCCCCTCTCCCATCCTCTTCTCTCCCATTCCTCCTCCTCTCCCCTCCACTACCCTCCTTCCTACCTTCTCATCTCTCCTTCCTCCCCCTCCCCATCCTCTCTTTCTCCCCCTCCTCTCTCTCTACCCCCCTCCTCCCTCCCCTCCTCCCTTTCTCCTCTCCTCCCTCTCCCCCTCCCCTCTCTCTCTCTCTCCCCCCTCTCTCTCTCTCTCCCCCCTCCCTCTCTCTCTCCCCCCTCCCTCTCTCTCCCCTCCTCCCTCTCTCTCCCCCTCCCCTCTCTGCCCCGCAGTGACGCCTGGTGTTCCCGCAGGTGTTGCGGTTTTACGGCTACTTCAAGGAGACGGTGCGGGAGTCCCCGGCGGAGGTTTACCGTGTGCGGCGGATCGTGCTGCTGTACCACCTGGAGGACGACAGCATCGCCATCAGTGAGCCGGCCGTGGACAACGCGGGGCTGCCACAGGGGCCGCTCATCGCCCGGCAGCGGCTGCCCCGGGATGACCAGGGTCACACGTGGCACTGGCGCCACCTCAACATGGCCACCGACTTCACCGCCTACGGCAAACGCTTCCGCCTCACCGGCTGCGACCGCTTCACCTGGGTACGTGGCGTCCCACCGGGGTCACCGGGTCACAGGGTCACCCCAACCTGGGTCACAGGGTCAACTCCAGCCACCGGTGTTGTGGGGTCACGGTCTGGTGTCGGGGTCACGGTCTGGTGTCGGGGTCACGGTCTGGTGTCGGGGTCACGGTCTGGTGTCGGGGTCACGGTCTGGTGTCGGGGTTACGGTCTGGTGTCGGGGTCACGGGCTGATGTGTCGGGGTCACGGGGTCATAGGCTGATGTGCGGGGTCACGGGCTGGTGGGGTCACGGGCTGGTGTCGGGGTCACGGGCTGGTGTCGGGGTCACGGTCTGGTGTCGGGGTCACGGGCTGATGTGTCGGGGTCACGGGGTCATAGGCTGATGTGCGGGGTCACGGGCTGGTGTCGGGGTCACGGGCTGGTGTCGGGGTCACGGGCTGGTGTCGGGGTCACGGGGTGGTGTCGGGGTCACGGGGTGGTGTCGGGGTCACGGGCTGGTGTCGGGGTCACGGGCTGGTGTCGGGGTCACGGGGTCACGGGCTGGTGTCGGGGTCACGGGGTGACGGGGTGGTGACGGGCTGATGTCCGGTGTGTCCGCGCCAGGACTTCATGCTGAGCCACGGCCTGGTGCCCAACTGCCCCGAGGACATCCCGCCCGACCCCTACATGGAGAACCGCAAGGAGCCGCCGCGGGAGCATCGCACCCCGTCTGACTTCGACAAACTCAAGCAGTTCCTCACCTTCGACCGCCAGGTGCGTGTCCGAGCCTGACCCTCCACCTCTAACCCTGACCTCTGACCTGAGCTCTAACAACTCTCCCACCGCGACCTGGAATCCACTCCACCCCTCACCCCTAACCCGCCTCTGCCGCGACCTCCGCCCCCTGGCCTGAGCGCTAATGTCCGGTGTCCGGTGTCCGGTGCGGGCAGGTGCTGCGCTTCTACGCGGTGTGGGGCGAGGATGAGGACGGGCCGGGCCAGTGCCGCCGCTACATCATCCACTACTTCCTGGCCGACGGCACGCTGGAGATCCGCGAGGTGTACGAGAAGAACGACGGCAGAGACCCCTTCCCCGTGCTGGTGGGCAGGCAGCGCCTCGCAAAGAGCCTCAAGCAGCCCACCGGTGAGTAGTGGACTCCCGACCCACTCCCCCCCTCGCCGTCACCCCCTCTCTCCTCGCCGTGACCACTCAGCTTCGTTCCTTCCTGACTCCCCCTCACCCACCCCGGTGAGTGGACACCCCCCCTCTCTCCCCGGCCTGACCCCCCTCTCTCCCCGGCCTGACCCCCTCTCTCCCCGGCCTGACCCCCTCTCTCCCCGGCCTGACCCCCTCTCTCCCCAGCCTGACCCCCTCTCTCCCCGGCCTGACCCCCTCTCTCCCCAGCCTGACCCCCTCTCTCCCCGGCCTGACCCCCTCTCTCCCCGGCCTGACCCACTCTCTCACCGGCCTGACCCCCCTCTCTCCCCGGCCTGACCCCCTCTCTCCCCGGCCTGACCCACTCTCTCCCCGGCCTGACCCACTCTCTCCCCGGCCTGACCCCCTCTCTCCCCGGCCTGACCCACTCTCTCCCCGGCCTGACCCACTCTCTCCCCGGCCTGACCCACTCTCTCCCCGGCCTGACCCACTCTCTCCCCGGCCTGACCCCCTCTCTCCCCGGCCTGACCCCCTCTCTCCCCGCAGCCAGCTTCCCCGCCATCGTGCTGGAGGTGTCGGCGGTGGAGGTGGGCGAGTGGCTGGGCCCGCGGGACCTGGTGGTGGGGCAACACGTCACGGTGCTCGGCCGCCGCTTCTTCATCTACGACTGCGACCCGTTCACCCGCCGCTTCTACCAGGACCACGTCCGCGGCATCGACCTGCATCCTGTCGACATCTCCGTCAAGACCCCCGCCCCTGAAGACAAGGTCCGCCGGGGGAGGGGGAAGGGGGAAGTAGAGGGGCGGGATGAGGGGGGGAGTGAGGAGGAGGGGGTGAGTGAGGGGGGGAGTGAGTGACGGGGGGTTGAGTGAGGAGGGGGAGTGAGGGGGGGGGGTGAGTGAGGATGTGTAAGTGAGGAGGGGGAGTGAGTGGGGGGGGGGGGGTGAATGAGTGAGGGGGGGGTTGAGTGAGTGAGGGGGGGTTGAGTGAGTGAGGGGGGGTTGAGTGAGGGGGGGTGAATGAGGGGGTGTAAGTGAGGAGGGGGGTGAGTGAGGGGGGGAGTGAGTGACGGGGGGGTTGAGTGAGGAGGGGGGAGTGAGGGGGTGATGAGGGGGTGGAGTGGGACTAACCATGGATTTGCTCGCCAGTGGATACCGCCATACAACGGCTTCGGGTCGCTGGAGGACTCGGTGGAGAACTGCCTGTCGCTGATCCCGAAGGCGCCGAAGAAGGATCTCATCAAGATGCTGGAGAACGACAAGATCACCCTGAGATACGAGTGCAGGATGGTGAGTGGGCGGGCGGGCGGGCGGGTCTGCGGTTGTGTAGGAAGGAACTGCAGATGCTGGTTTACACCGAAGGTAGACACACAATGCTGGCGTAACTCAGCGGGACAGGCAGCAACCCCGGTAGTGAGCTCGTAGGAGCCCGATGGAGTCCGTAGATGTTTCGTAGCGGCCCGTAATCCCCAGCCGCAGGAACTCGGGGCATCAGGTAAGTCGGGACGTTTTTTCAACATGTTGAAAACTGGCCACGAATTTAAAAATATAGCCCCGAGTACCTACGAATGGCTATTACCGCAATTCTCCGAGTTCGCATCAAGAGGAAAACTCGGGAGAATTTGTGAGTAACCCGGGAAAGTGGGACAGGGCCTAACTCCAGTTTTATGTGTGCGTCTTCCATATCTGCGTTTGGAGGGGGTGGGAGATACCTGTGGTGAGGGGATAGGGGGTGCAGAGGTCGAGGGGGGGTGAGGGATGGAGGGGGCGGGAGGTAACTGCAGGGGGTGGTGCTGGAGACAGGCACTGTGGTGGTGTGGAGGCGTTGGATGTGCAGGGAGTGGAGGGGGGGGGGTGCGGGATGGCACGGTGGTCAGCACAGGCAAACTGGCCGAGCACTGGCTCCATACTGTGGGTGGAAGAGATGGGGAAGGATTCCAGGGGTTCTGTGTGTCATTGTGGGTTGTGTGGTCTTTGGGGCGGGACTAGTGGGTTTCACAGTGTGGGGGGGGGGGGGGGGGGGGGTTCCCAGTATGGAGGTTGGGGTGTCCCCGGTGTGGGGGTTCGCCGGTGTGGGGCGGGGGTGTCCCCAGTGTGGGTGTGGGGGGGTTCCCAGTGTGGGGGTGTCCCCGGAATGATGGTGTTTCCCGGTATGGGGGCTCTCCGGGGGCGGGGGTTCCCCGGTGTGGGGTGTCCCCAGTGTGAGGGGGTTCCCCAGTGTGAGGGTGTCCCCAGTGTGAGGGGGTACCCCGGTGTGGGTGTCCCCGGTGTGGGGGTACCCCGGTGTGGGTGTCCCCGGTGTGGGTGTCCCCGGTGTGGGTGTCCCCGGTGTGGGGGTATCCCCAGTGTTGGGGTGTCCCCGGTGTGGGGCGGGGGTTCCCCTGCGCGGCTGGTGTCCGGGCCGGGCTGACTCCGCTGCGCTCTGCTCTGCTCTGCTCTGCCGGCCCAGGAGTCGCGGTTCCCGGAGGACCGGCAGCGCCGCTTCATCCTGACCTTCTACGTTGCTACCGACACCATCAGCATCTTCGAGCCGCCGCAACGCAACTCGGGCCGCACCGGCGGCAAGATCCTGTCCAAGGTGAAGATCCCCAAACCCGGCAGCACCGCCGACAAGCCGCGCTTCTACACCACGCCGGACCTGGCCATCGGCTCCACTGTAGAAGGTACAGGGGCTAGCACACCCCGCCGGGCACAACGGCCTCTCCAGACCCCAGGGATAGACCCGGCACTTCGGCCCACATCGCCCTTATTCTCCCACCACACCCGGTACCCGGGGGCGGGGGGCGAGAGTGTGTGTGTGGTCAGACCTGTTGGTGGCTGCTGGGTCTGTGGGAGTAACGACCTGCTGTGCTCCCCTCACTTCCCGTTTCCCCCTCCTCTCCTCCCCAGTTATCGGCTACCTGTTCATCATCACGGACGCTGACGAGTTTGTGTACAAATACGTTGAGGAGCACGCTGCTGACCTCCCGGCCGAGACTGTGGCGTCGTTCCGGCAGAAGGCGCAGGAGCGGGCGAGGGCAGCTGCCTGTGAGGCCCGGTCAGTACAAGCCCTTGCACCCAACACCTTGCACCCAACACCATGCCCCCCCCCCCCCCCCTCCCTCCCCCCTCCCCGCACATGGTCCATATCCATGTGCCCGTCTAAAAACCACCATGGCATCTGCCTCCACCACCACCCCCGGCAGCACGCTGCAGCCTCCCGCCACCCTCTGTGTAAACAATACAGCCTCACACATCTCCTTTCAACTTAGCTTCACCTTAACTTCTGCCCTCTGGTCTTCGATATTTTCATGAGATCATGAGTCTGGAATTCTCTGCCTCAGAGGGCGGTGGAGGCAGGTTCTCTGGATGCTTTCAAGAGAGAGCTAGATAGGGCTCTTAAAAATAGTGGTCAGGGGATATGGGGAGAAGGCAGGAACGGGGCACTGATTGGGGATGATCAGCCATGATCACATTAAATGGCGGTGCTGGCTCAAAGAGCCAAATGGCCAACTCCTGATCTATTGTCTATCATAAGACATAGGATGAGAATTAAGCCATTCGGCCCATCTCATCTACGCCAATCATGGCTGATCTATCTTTCCCTTTCAACCCCATTCTCCTGCCTTCTTCCCAATACCCGACACCCGTACGCAAGGCAGATAAATCCGCAGGGCCTGAAGATCTGCATCCCAGAGTACTCAAGGAGGTGGCCCTGGATACATTGGTGATCATTTTCCAATGTTCTCTCGATTCTGGATCAGTTCCTGTAGACTGGAGGGTAGCCAAAGTAACTCCACTTTTTAAGAAAGGGTGGATAGAGAAAACGGGAAGTTATAGACCAGTTAGCCTGACATCAATAGTGTGGAAGATGCTGGAGTCGCTTATTAAAGATGTAATGGCAGCGCATTTGGAATGCAGTGACAGGATCGGTCAAAGTCAGCATGGATTTATGAAGGGGATATCACGCTTGACTAATCTTATGGAATGTTTTGAGGATGTAAGAAGTGGAATGGATACGGGAGAGCCAGTGGATGTGGTGTATCTGGACTTTCAAAAAGCCTTTGACAACGTCCCACACAAAACCAGAGCACATGGTATTGGGGGTAGGGTATTGACATAAATAGAGAACTGGTTGGCAGACAGGAAGCAAAGAGTAGGAATTAACGGGTCCTTTTCAGAATGGCAGGCAGTGACTAGTGGGGTGCAGCAAGGCTTGGTGCTGGAACATCAGTTATTTACAATGTATATTAACGATTTAGACAAGGGAATTAAATGTGACATCTCCAAGTTTGTAGATGACACAAAGCTGGGTGGCAGTGTGAGCTGTAATGAGAATGCTATGCTTCAGGGTGACTTGGATAGGTTGGGTGAGTGGGCAGATGCATGGCAGATGCAGTATAATGTGGATAAATGTGACGTTATCCACTTTGGTGGCAAGAACAGGAAAGCAGATTATTATCTGAATGGTGGCCGATTAGGAAAAGTGGAAGTGCAACGAGACTTGGTATGTTTATACATCAGTCACTGAAAGTAAACATGCAGGTACAGCAGGCAATGAAGAAAGCTAATGGCATGTTGGCCTTCATAGCAAGAGGATTTGAGTTTAGGAGCAGGGAGGTCCTTCTGCAATTGTACAGGGCCCTGGCGAGACCATATGGAGTATTGTGTGTAGTTTTCGTCCCCTAATTTGAGGAAGGACATTCTTGCTATTGAGGGTGAAGCATAGGTTCACCAGGTTAATTCCGGGGATGGCGGGACTGTCACATGATGAAAGAATGGGTCGACTTGGGTTTGTATTCACAGGAATTTAGGATGAGAGGAGATTTTATAATGTGGGGATGTCCCCAGTGTGAGGGGGTTCCCCAGTGTGGGGGTGTCCCCAGTGTGAGGGGGTTCCCCAGTGTGAGGGTTCCTGGTGTGCGGATACCAGCCACGCAGGGGAACCCCCGCCCACCAGGGAACCCCCACACCGGGGAACCCTCACACTGGGGAACCCCCTCACACTGGGGTGTGGGGCTGGTATCCCGGCCGGGATGACTCCGCTATCAATTGAATGGCCTGTACAGCTATCTGTGGCAATGAATTCCATAGATTCACCGTCTTCTGACTAAAATACCTAATTTCCTTCCTAAAGGAATGTCCTCTGAGGTTGTGACCTCTAGTCCGAGACTCTCCCACTAGTGGAAACATCCTCTTTATCCAAGCTATTCTCTCACCTCCCTCCCCTTCCCCCTCACACTCCCCTTCCCCCGCGCAACCCCCCATCCCCCTCACAACCCCCCTTCGCCTTCACACTCCCCTTCCCCCTACACCCCCCCTTCCCCCTCCACCCCCCCTTCCCCCATCTCCCTCCACCCCCCCTTCAAACTCCCTCCACACTCCCCCCTTCCCCCTTCAAACTCCCTCCACTCCCCCCTTCCTCACACCCCCTTCCCCCTCCACACTCCCCCATCTCCCTTCACCTCCCCCTTCCCCCTCCACCCCCCCATCTCCCTCCACACCCCCCTTCCCCCTCCACACCCCCCTTCCCCCTCCACACCCCCCTTCCCCCTCCACACCCCCCTTCCCCCTCCATCTCCCTCCACACCCCCCATCTCCCTCCACACCCCCCATCTCCCTCCACACCCCCCCATCTCCCTCCACACCCCCCCTTCCTCCTCCACACCCCCCTACCCCCTCACGCTGCCCGTCACGCACGGTGCGCTCGCTGCCACTGACGCCCGTGTCTCTACCTCTTTCAGCCCGACTGCCGCGGAGGAGACGGATCCGTGCCCCCCGGTGACGGGCGTGGGGGAATGCCCCGTGCCCCCAGAGTGCCAGCAACTGCTGGACACCTCACCGCTGGCAGCACAGCTGTCCAGGAACACCTGCCTGCCCCTGCCCAGCGACATGCTGGTGCCCAGGTACCAGGTGGAGGTGCCCACACCCCTGGACCCAGCCAAAGCACCTGCTCCCCCACCAGCCAACATCTGTGGCCCGCAGCTGATGCGCAACACTCACACTCCCCTGGCCCTTGGACAGTACCAGGGTGATGCCCGCAGTCCCCAGTACCATGGGAATAGCCATAGTCCACAATACCAGGGCGATCCATGCCCACCCCAGTACCAGGGTGATGCCCGCAGTCCACAATACCAGAGCGATCCATGCCCACCCCAATACCAGGGTGATGCCCGCAGTCTCCAGTATCAGAGTGATCCATGCCCACCCCAATACCAGGGCAATGCCCGCAGTCCCCAGTACGCCATCAACACCCTCACCCAGGGAAATGGGCTCCAGCGCACAGTCCCCACTCCCCAGAGCCAGGGCAATGAACGTGCCCCTCCCGAGGGCAATGTCCGCACTCCCCAGTACCAGGGAGATATGTGCAGCCCCCTTGGCCAGCCCCAACCACCGCCCTGCTGATTCCCACACCCCAGCACAGTCGCTCCTTGTAATCAGAATTGGAACCACTGCTCCATACTTTAAATAAAATGTTGAACCAAGCGCCCTGTTTGGACGTCTCTGTTTCACGCCCCCCCCGCAACCAGTGTCAGAGACCCCACCCCCCGGGTAACCATGAACCCCTCCACTCCCTCTCCCCCGCCCGGATAACCATGAACCCCCCCCCCCCCCCCCCCCCGGGTCCTGGGACTGGGACCCACAGAGAGAGAGGGGGCAGTGTGAATGATACAGGCCCTTCGGCCCAGCTCCCGCCCTGCTGCCCCACACTCATCCCATCATGGGGCTGATAGATTGGGAACCGCCAGTCCCGTCCCCTCCCCCCAGGGCGAGCCTGACCTGACTGGTGGTCCCGGGGCAGTGAGGGTCACACACGGTGGGGCCACTCTGCACGTTTATTGATGCGTTACAGTTCCCCGCGGATCCCGGTGCCTCGATCCTGTACCCCCCCCCTCCCCCCCATTCACCCAGCACAGGGGGGGTCCCAACAGCTCCCTCACCCACCCCCCCCCCACTCCCCACTCGCTCAGCATGGTGGTGCGGGGAAGGTCCCAGCAGAGCGGGGTACCAGCAGTGAAGAGACACCTCCTCCCCCTCACGGCCCGGGGTCACAGAGACTAGATCATGGGCGGTGCTCCCCGACACGTGTTCACAGGGGGGTGGGGGTGGGAGACATTCTCTGTGTGGCCAGCTGCTGGTACGGGAGCCCTCCCCCACTTCAGGGGGAGCGGATTTTGCGAGTCCGGGGCGAGGAGCCGTCCTCAGATTTGATCAAACCGTTCTCATGGTGACCTGTGGGGGTGAGGGGGTGTGAGAAAGAGGGGAGAAAAGGAGAGGGATGAGAGTTACAGAGAGCCGATTCCCCTCCCCCACCACCACTTGCTCGCACAATCCATCACTCACCCCCCTCCCCTCAGGGACCTACCTGCCCACCACGCCCCCCCCATGACCCCCACCACCACCTTACTCCGCCCCCTCCCCTGACTGACCTGTGTCCCTCCGCCTGCCCCCGGGGGGCCGGGTGGGCACTGCCACCTTCCTGCGTGCCGCCTGCTCCAGCCGGCTCTGCCGCCAGCGCCGCAGCTGGAAGTTGATGAAACGCCACATCATCCACACCTGGGGGGCACACACGGACAGCAGCACCGACAACCTGGCAGGGGGGAGAGTGAGAGAGAGAGAGAGAGAGAGGGACATCAACTGGGGCAGCCAGGGGCACAACACAGGGGGGCTGGAGCACATCAACAGGGATGGGGGGAGCAGCATGGGGGGGGGGGGGGGTGGCAGACGCCATCCAGATGTGCCGACATTGAAGCCCGTGGCTGGGTCTGTGGAGCCAGTGGCTGGGGCCGGTCTGGGTCTGGGTCTGGGTAGCCCATGGCTGCGGGCTTGGTCGGTGCCTGGAGAGGAGCTGGTGGCGACAGTGGAGAGGTGGGCACGGTGGTCGATGATGGCGCCGACTGACGGACGAGGACGGACACGTGGGAGTGAGGACGCCGCTGCCGCGGGACGGAACAGAGGAGGACCCAGTGGGGGGGGGGGGACTGCCATGTGTGAGGAGAGGGGAAAGAACAAAGGGGAACTGGAGCACAAAGGGAGGGGGGAGGAGGTGGTTGTCAGTGCCCTATATGGGTGACTGTGACAATATGTATTCAGTTCAATCTGCGCTTCAATACACGACCTCTTGGCCACCACAGCAGCAATGAATTTCACAGATTCACCACCCGCTGCCTAAAGTGATTCCTCCTCACTTCCATTCCAAAGGCACGTCCTTTTAGAGTCGCTGCCTTACAGCGAATGCTGCGCCGGAGACCCGGGTTCCATCCCGACTACGAGTGCTGTCTGTACGGAGTTTGCACGTTCTCCCTGTGACCTGCGAGTTTCCTCCCACGCTCCAAAGATGTACAGGTTTGTAGGTTCATTGGCTTAGTAAATGTAAAAATTGTCCCTGGTGTGTGTGTGTGTGTGTGGGTTAGTGTTAATGTGCGGGGATCGCTGGTCGGCGCTGTATCTCTAAACATCCACTCCATCCAGCCCTTTCACTAAATTGCATGTTTCAATGAAGTCCCTCCTCATTCTTCTCAACTCCAGCGAGTACAGGCCCAGTGCTGACAAACGCTCATCATAGGTTAACTTTTTGAACCAGTGTTCCGCATGGGATCTGGACAAAGGCTTTACTAAAGTCCAGGTAAGCCACATTTACTGCCCTGCTCACATCCATACAGTGTTACTACTTGATAGAATTCAGACAGATTGGTCAGACGAGATGTGCCATGTCAGCTCATGTTTCCACGTCATCTTGAATCCTGGTCCTCGGAATATTTCCAATCACTTCCCCACCACTGATGATCAACCCTTTAACTGCCGCTTTTCTCAAAAATGGAGACCACATTCACCATCCTCCAGCCATCTTGTAACCAGTAACAACTTGAATCCAGTATTAAAACATCACACGAGAGGCCCAGCAACCTCTTCTATATCCCCAGCAGCCTGGGATAAATGTCATCTGAGCCTGGGGATTTATCCACCGTTAAGCCTGTCAAGGCATCGATTAGCTGCTCTGCATTTCTGGACACCGGCACTGAACTTTCACCGCCCCCTTCACTAAATCACCAACTGCAAGTCCATTTCCTTTGTGACTCTCCATGGAGAGTGATCATTCACAAGCTCACCTCCACCTCTGCCCCACATAAACTATCCCGTTGTCCGTAACAGACCTTGCTCTCTCCCTAGTTAGTTTAGTTACATATACCGGGTGGAAACCGGCCCTTCGGCCCCCGAGCAATTCCCGCACACTAACACCACCCTGCACTCACACAACCTCACCATTCACTGAATGGGGTCTGGGTGTGGACTGACTGGGGGCGGGGGCGGGTGGAGTGGTGGAGAGGGGCCAGGGTGGAGGAACAGCATCTCATATTTCGCTTGGGATATGTATGGGGGGGGGTGGGGGAAGGTTAGGTCGATGGGGTAGACTATCCGGGGAGGGGGGTTGGGACTTGGGGGGCGGGGGTTAATTGTCACTCACCGGATGGGGAGGGTGTTGAAGACGCCGTGCTCCATGTCGAGACTCTGTCGCTGGACACGGGAGAGGCCAAAGCCCATGACCAGCAGGGCCAGGGTGAGTGTGGCCAGACGGCACAACACAAACACCACGGCCCACACACCAAACCTAAGCCACGGCAGAGAGCAGCAGTCAGCACTGTCCCCCCCAGTACTCCCAGCCACCCCCCCCCCCGCACTCATACATTCCCCCCCCAGTACTCCCAGCCACCCCCCCCGCACTCATACACTCCCCCCCCAGTACTCCCCGCCATCCCCCCCGCACTCATACACCCCCCCCGCACTCATACACCCCCCCCGCACTCATACACCCCCCCCGCACTCATACACCCCCCCCGCACTCATACACCCCCCCCGCACTCATACACTCCCCCCCAGCACTCCCAGCCACCCCCCCCGCACTCATACACTCCCCCCCCAGTACTCCCCGCCACCCCCCTCGCACTCATACACCCCCCCCGCACTCATACACCCCCCCCGCACTCATACACCCCCCCCGCACTCATACACCCCCCCCGCACTCATACACCCCCCCCGCACTCATACACCCCCCCCGCACTCATACACCCCCCCCGCACTCATACACTCCCCCCCAGCACTCCCAGCCACCCCCCCCGCACTCATACACTCCCCCCCCAGTACTCCCAGCCACCCCTCCGCACTCATACACTCCCCCCCCAGTACTCCCAGCCACCACCCCCGCACTCATACACTCCCCCCCAGTACTCCCCGCCACCCCCCCCGCACTCATACACCCCCCCCCGCACTCATACACCCCCCCCGCACTCATACACTCCCCCCCCAGCACTCCAAGCCACCCCCCCCGCACTCATACATTCCCCCCCCAGCACTCCCAGCCACCCCCCCCGCACTCATACATTCCCCCCCCAGCACTCCCAGCCACCCCCCCGCACTCATACATCCCACACACGGACACCCCCCCCCCACACACACGGACACCCCCCCCCCACACACACTGACACATTCCCCCCACACACTGACACACCCCACACACAGACACCCCCTCCACACACACTGACACCCCCTCCCCGCACTCCGACCACCCCCCCCCCCCACACACACTCCGACCACCCCCCCACCAGTACATCCACATCCACTCACTCCTAACGGCCCCTCCACAGCCGCTCTCCCTCCCCATCTCAGTATCACCATTCCCCCCCCCCCCCAGACATCCCCACCGCACCCACCCCCAGAAACTCCTCCCCCAACACCCACCCACCCCCCCTCCCCGTGCCAGTGCACCCACCCACCCCATCCTCTGTCTACAAGCCCCTTCATCTCCCCCCCCCCCCCCCCCGCCCGCTCCCTCACTCACAGCGCCTGCCTGTCCGGGTTGGTGAAGTACTGCAGCCGGGCCATGTGGAAAACCAGCTCTGCCACGCTTTGTAGAACCGCCATCACCAGCCCTGCCCGCGTCAGGCTGGGGGGGAGAGAAAGAGAGAGAGTTACCCTGTGTGGCGTTACCCCTTGCCCCTACACCCCTCACTGCCTCCTACATCCCTCACCCCTCCCCCCCAGCGCCATCACCAGCCCTTGAGTATTCAAGGGTATACCTCCAATCGAAAAGACAGACAGGTGGGCAGAGGGGGTGGGGTTGCCCTGTTGATGAGGAATGAAATTCAGTCCCTGGCAAGGGGTGACATCGAAACAGGAGATGTGGAGTCAGTATGGATAGAACTAAAGAATTGTAAGGGTAAAAAGACCCTAACGGGACTCATCTGCAGGCCCCCAAACAGTAGGCTGGACATAGGGCGCAAGTTGAATCAGGAGTTAAAATTGGCATGGAGCAAAAGTAATGCAGTGGTTGTTATGGGAGATTTGAACATGCAGGTAGACTGGGAAAATCAGGTTGGTACTGGACCCCAAGAAAGGGACTTTGTAGAGTGCCTTGGTGATGGAGTCTTTGAACAGCTTGTATTGGGGCCTACCAGGGAGAAGACAATTCTGGATTTAGTGTTATGTAATGAACCGGTTTCGATAAAGGACCTCGAGGTTAATGAGCCATTAGGAGTGTGATTCCAAGGGGAGAAAGGGAGGACCATGGCTGACAAGGGACGCCAGGGACAGTATAAAAATTAAAGCGAAGAAGTATAACGTAGCAAAGATGAGCGGGAAGCAAGAGGATAGGGTAATGTTTAAAGGACAACAGAAGATAACCAAAAAGACAATACAGGGAGAAAAGATGAGGTGCGAAGGTAAGCTAGCCAAGAATATAAAGCGGGATAATAAAAGCTTCTTTAGGTATGTGAAGAGGAAAAAATTAAAAAAGCTGGACCCTTGAAGACCGAAAAAGGTGAATTTATTATGGGGAACAAGGAAATGGCAGATGAGTTGAACAGGTACTTTGGATCTGTCTTCACTAAGGAGGACACAAACAATCTTCCTAATATAGTAGTGGCCAGAGGATCTGCGGTGACAAAGGAACTGAAGGAAATCCACAGTAGGCAGGAAATGGTGCTGGATAGACTGATGGGACTAAAGGCTGATAAATCCCCAGGGCCTGATGGTTTGCATCCCAGGGTCCTTAAGGAAGTGGGTCTAGAAATCGTGGATGCATTCCCCAATGTTCTATAGACTCAGGATCAGTTCCTATGGATTGGAGGGTAGCTAATGCTATCACACTTTTTGAGAAAGGCAGGAGAGAGAAAACAGGGAATTATAGACCAGTTAGCCTGACATCAGTGGTGGGGAAGATGCTGGAGTCAATTATGAAAGATGAAATAGACTAACATTTGGATAGCAGTAACAGGATCGAATGGAATTACAATGGGGAAATCATGCTTGACTAATCTTCTGGAATTTTTTGAAGATGTAACTAGGAAAATGGACCAGGGAGAGCCAGTGGATGTAGTGTACCTGGATTTTCAGAAAGCATTTGATAAGGTCTCACATAGGAGATTAGTGGGCAAAATTAGGGCACATGGTATTGGGGGTAGAGTGCTGACATGGATAGAGAAGTGGTTGGCAGACAGGAAACAAAGAGTAGGGATTAACATGTCCCTTTCAGAATGGCAGTGACTAGTGGGGTACCGCAAGGCTCGGTGCTGGGACCGGCAACTATTTACTATATACATCAATGATTTGGATGAAGGGATTCAAAATAACATTAGCAAATTTGTAGAAGAAGCAAAGCTGGGTGGCAGTGTGAACTGTGAGGATGACGCTATGAGAATGCAGGATGACTTGGACAAGTTGGGGGTGTAGGCAGGTGCATGGCAGATGACGTTTAATGCGGATAAATGTGAGGTTATCCACTTTGGTACAAAAACAGGAAGGCAGGTTACTATCTAAATGGCGTCCAGTTGGGAAAAGGGGAAGTGCAACGGGATCTGGGGGTCCTTATACATCAGTCTATGAAAGTAAGCATACAGGTACAGCAGGCAGTAAAGAAAGCGAATGGCATGTTGGCCTTTAAACAGAGGAATCGAATATAGGAGCAAAGAAGTCCTTCTGCAGTTGTACAGGGCCCTAGTGAGACCACACCTGGAGTGTTATGTGCAGTTTTGGTCCCCTAATTTGAGGAAGGACATTCTTGCTATTGAGGGAGTGCAGCGTAGGTTTACAAGGTTAATTCCAGGGATGGCGGGACTGTCATTTGCTGAGAGAATGGAGCAGCTGGGCTTGTACACTCTGGAGTTTAGAAGGATGAGAGGGGGTCTCATTGAAACATGTAAGATTGTTAAGGGTTTGGACACGCTAGAGGCAGTCTCCCACATCAAATCCAGCATCCCTGCATCATTGGACTCTCATCAATTTGCATACAGGATGTCATCTCTGTGGCTCTTCACTGTCCTGACCCACCTGGAAATACGTGAGGATGCTCTTCATTGACTATAGCTCTGCCTTCAATACGGTCATCCCCACCAAGCTCACCACCAAACTCACCACCAAACTCCACCAGCTAGGCCTCAGCTCACTGATATGTGATTGGATCCTGAATTTTCTGACGGAGCGACCGCAGTCAGTGAGACTGGGGCCGCACCTGTCCTCCACTATCACCCTGAGCACCGGCACACCACAGGGCTGTGCATTGAGCCCCATGCTCTACTCCCTCTTCACCCACGACTGTGTCCCTGCATTTGACAACAACACCATTGTCAAGTTTGCTGACGACACAACGGTGATCGGGCTGATCACCAACGGTGATGAAACAAACTATAGAGCGGAGGTGCAGAACCTGGCGGACTGGTGCTCACGGAACAACTTGTCGCTAAACACCTCCAAGACCAAAGAGCTGATTATTGACTTCAGGAGGTCACAGAATGGGGAATATGCCCCAATCCCCATCTATGGGGACAGTGTGGAGAGAGTGTCCAGCTTCAAGTTTCTGGGCACTCACATCTCAGAGGACCTCACATGGTTCACCAACACTGCTGCGCTGGTCAAAAAGGCACAGCAACGACTGTTCTTCCTAAGAACATTGAAACGGACTGGTCTGCCCGAACAGCTGCTGACGACCTTCTACCGCTGCACCAGAGAGAGCATGCTAACGTATGGCATCTCTGTCGTATCTGTCGTGTCGTATCTCAGCTGCACGGAGGCGGAGAGGAGAGCTCTTCAGCGCGTCGTCCACAGAGCGCAGAAGATTATTGGGACACCGCTACCAGCCTTGGAGGGCATCTACCACACACGGTGCCTCAGGAAGGCCGTCAGCATCCATAAAGACTCCTCTCACCCTTGTAATGGACTGTTCAAACTACTCCCTTCCGGCAGACGCTACAAGGCCTTCTACGCCTGCACCACCAGACTCAGGAACAGCTTCATTCCCAGAGCTATAGCGGCTATGAACCGGCCCTGCTGAGTACCCCTCCACCCCCATGGACTGTCTCCCTCGGGCTCGCACTTTAGTCTGTGTTGATTTTACTGATCAAATGTTCGTTTTTACAAACCTTGTTCTCGGGGTTTTTAAACCTAAATGTTATTTGTCGATTAAGTTAGGACATCGGATGGAAGTTGCAAACCAAATCTCGTTGCACTTATGTGTAATGACAATAAAAGATATTATTATTATTATTATTACATGTTCCCAATGTTGGGGGAGTCCAGAACCAGGGACCACAGTTTAAGAATAAGGAGTAAGCCATTTAGAACGGAGATGAGAAAACACTTTTTCTCACAGAGTGTCGAGTCTGTGGAATTCTCTGCCTCGGAGGGCAGTGGAGGCGGGACAGGATGCTACCGAGAGAGAGCTAGATAGGGCTCTTAAAAATAGCGGAGTCAGGGGATATGGGGGAGAAGGCAGGAATGGGGTACTGATTGGGAATGATCAGCCATGGTCACATTGAATGGTGGTGCTGACTCGAAGGGCCGAATGGCCTACTCCTGCACCTATTGTCTATTAACCGCGTCAAGCTGGGGGAGAGAGAGCGTTAGCCTGTGTGGCGTTACCCCCCCCCCCCCCCCCCCACACCCCCGCCCCCCATACCCCTCACCCCCCCCCACACCTCTCACCGCCATCACCAACCCTGACCGTGTCAGGCTGAGTGCGATACCCCCTACGCTCCTCACTGCCCCCTACATCCTTGAGGAAGAGGATTTTTTGGAAAGTATGCGGGATAGTTATCTAAATCAACATGTAGAGGAACCAACGAGAGAGCAGGCTATTTTAGACTGGGTATTGAGTAATGAGGAAGGGTTAGTTAGCAGTCTTATTGTGCGTGCCCCCTTGGGCAAGAGTGACCATAATATGGTCGAGTTCTTCATTAGGATGGAGAGTGACATTGTTAATTCAGAAACAATGGTTCTGAACTTAAGGAAAGGTAACTTTGAGGGTATGAGACCTGAATTGGCCAAGATTGACTGGCAATCAATTCTAAAAGGGTTGACGGTGGATACGCAATGGAAGACATTTAAAGACTGCATGGATGAACTACAAAAATTGTTCATCCAAATTTGGCAAAAGAATAGATCAGGGAAGGTAGTGCATCCGTGGATAACAAGGGAAATCAGGGATAGTATCAAAGCAAAGGATGATGCGTACAAAGTAGCCAGAAAAAGCAGCATACCAGAGGACTGGGAGAAATTCAGAGACCAGCAGAGGAGGACAAAGAGGAGAAAGGAAAAATAGATTATGAAAGAAAACTGGCAGGGAACATAAAAACTGACTGCAAAAATTTTTATAGATATGTGAAGAGAAAGAGATTAGTTAAAACAAATGTAGGTCCCTTGCAGTCAGAAACAGGTGAGTTGATCATGGGGAACAAGGATATGGCGGACCAATTGAATAACTACTTTGGTTCCGTCTTCACTAAGGAAGACATAAATAATCTGCCGGAAATAGCAGGGGACCGCCGGTCAAAGGAGGACTTGAGTGAGTCGGGAATTGGTGTTGTGTAAATTGAATGGATTAAACGCCGATAAATCCCCAGGGCCAGATAGGCTGCATCCCAGAGTACTTAAGGAAGTAGCTCCGGAAATAGTGGATGCACTAGTGATAATCTTTCAAAACTCTTTAGATTCTGGAGTAGTTCCTGAGGATTGGCGGATAGCAAACGTAACCCCTCTTTTTAAGAAGGGGGGGGGGAGAGAGAAAACGGGGAATTACAGACCAGTTAGTCTAACATCGGTAGTGGGGAAACTGCTAGAGTCAGTTATTAAAGATGGGATAGCAGCACATTTGGAAAGTGGTGAAATCATTGGACAAAGTCAGCATGGATTTACGAAAGGCAAATCATGTCTGACGAATCTTGTGGAATTTTTCGAGGATGTAACTAGTAGCGTGGATAGGGGAGAACCAGTGGATGTGGTGTATCTGGACTTCCAGAAGGCTTTCGACAAGGTCCCACATAAGACATTAGTATATAAACTTAAAGCATACGGCATTGGGGGTTCAGTATTGATGTGGATAGAGAACTGGCTGGCAAACAGGAAGCAAAGAGTAGGAGTAAACGGGTCGTTTTCACAATGGCAGGCAGTGACTAGTGAGGTACTGCAAGGCTCAGTGCTGGGACCCCAGCTATTTACAATATACATAAATGATCTGGATGAGGGAATTGAAGGCAATATCTCCAAGTTTGCGGATGACACTAAGCTGGGGGGCAGTGTTAGCTGTGAGGAGGATGCTAGGAGACTGCAAGGTGACTTGGATAGGCTGGGTGAGTGGGCAAATGTTTGGCAGATGCAGTATAATGTGGATAAATGTGAGGTTATCCACTTTGGTGGCAAAAATAGGAAAACAGACTATTACCTAAATGGAGGCCGATTAGGAAAAGGGGAGATGCAGCGCGACCTGGGTGTCATGGTACACCAGTCATTGAAAGTAGGCATGCAGGTACTGCAGGCAGTGAAGAAAGCGAATGGTATGTTAGCTTTCATAGCAAAAGGATTTGAGTATAGGAGCAGGGAGGTTCTACTTCAGTTGTATAGGGTCTTGGTGAGGCCACACCTGGAGTATTGCGTACAGTTCTGGTCTCCAAATCTGAGGAAGGACATTATTGCCATAGAGGGAGTGCAGAGAAGGTTCACCAGACTGATCCCTGGGATGTCAGGACTGTCTTATGAACAAAGACTGCATAGACTCGGTTTATACTCTCTAGAATTTAGGAGATTGAGAGGGGATCTTTTAGAATCTTACAAAATTCTTAAGGGGTTGGACAGGCTAGATGCAGGAAGATTGTTCCCGATGTTGGGGAGGTCCAGGACAAGGGGTCACAGCTTAAGGACAAGGAGGAAATCCTTTAGGACCGAGATGAGAAGGAATTTTTTCACACAGAATGGTGGGTCTCTGGAACTCTCTGCCACAGAGGGTAGTTGAGGCCAGTTCATTGGCTATATTTAAGAGGGAGTTAGATGTGGCCCTTGTGGCTAAGGGGATCAGAGGGTATGGAGAGAAGGCAGGTACAGGATACTGAGTTGAATGATCAGCCATGATCATATTGAATGGCGGTGCAGGCTCGAAGGGCCGAATGGCCTACTCCTGCACCTAATTTCTATGTTTCTATCCTTCACCCCTCCTCACCCACGTCAGGCGTTGGGAGGAGGGGGAATGTCAACCCGTGTATCTGTACCCCACCACTCCCCGGCCCAGACTTACTTGAGTAGATAGGCACCCGCGATGTGTACCAGGTACAGGCCGATATACAGCAGCTGCCGCGGCACCTCCTCCTAGTACACAAAGCACACCACATCAGCATCAACACACACACTGCTCACACACTACTCGCACTCATACATACATGTGAGCAGCTTACACATACACTGCTCACACCTATACACACACTGTCGATTATTTCCTCTTTGCACAATTGCTTCTAATAAAAATTTTTTTTTTTTTTTTTTAAATACATACTGGTCACACACACACACGGCTCACTCGTATACACACGGCTCACTCATACATACACACAGCTCACACTCATACACACATATATATACGCACACAAGGCTCACACTCACTCATACAAACCTCACTCGTACACACGCAGCTCACACTCGCACATACGTTCAAACACACACATCTCACACGCACGCAGTTCACGCGGTGCTCACAGGGACGCACACACAGCCCACACGTGCACACACACACGGACCCACACACAGCTCACACATACACACAGGGACACATACACACACACATGAACCCACATACAGCTCACACATAACACACAGGGATCCACACAGCACACGCGCGCGCACACACGGACCCACACACAGGGACCCACGCACACATGCAACCAGACACACACACACACAGCCACACAAAGGCAGTGGGTACATTACCATCTATGTAAAATATGCAGAAATAGTCAGGATAATTCAGCATGGAAACAGGCCCTTCAGCCCATCTTGCCCACACCAGCCAACATGCCCCAGCTACACTAGTGCCACCTGTCCACACTGGCCAACATGCCCCAGCTACACCAGTCCCACCTGCCCAACATGTCCCATCTACACTAGTCCCACCTGCCCACACTGGCCAACATGCCCCAGCTACACTAGTCCCACCTGTCCACACTGGCCAACATGCCCCAGCTACACTAGTCCCTCCTGCCCAACATGTCCCATCTACACTAGTCCCACCTGCCCACACTGGCCAACATGCCCCATCTACACTGGTCCCACCTTCCCACACTGGCCAACATGCCCCATCTACACTAGTCCCACCTGCCCACACTGGCCAACATGCCCCATCTACAATAGTCCCACCTGCCCACACCGGCCAAAATGCCCCATCTACATTAGTCCCACCTGCCCACACTGGCCAACATGCCCCATCTACACTAGTCCCACCTGCCCACACTGACCAACATGCCCCATCTACACTAGTCCCACCTGCCCACACTGACCAACATGCCCCATCTACACTAGTCCCACCTGCCCACACTGGCCAACATGCCCCATCTACACTAGTCCCACCTGCCCACACTGGCCAACATGCCCCATCTACACTAGTCCCACCTGCCTGCGCATGACTCATAGCCCTCTAAACCTGTCCTATCCATGTACCGCGTTTTAAATTGTTGTTATAGTACCTGCCTCAACTACCTCCTCAGGCAGCTCATTACATAAACCTACCCCCTCCTCTCTCCCAGTGTGAACAAGTTGCCTCTCCTGTTCCTATTCAATCTTTCTACTTTTTCTATCTTTCACTCTTTTCTATTTAAACGTTAAACCCATGTCCTCTGGTTCTCCATTCCCCCGCTCTGGGTAAAAGACTGCATTCACCCGCTGATCTTGTACACCTTTATAAGATCACCCCTCATCCTCCTGCGCTCCAAGAAATAGAGTCCCAGCCTACTCAACCTCTCCTGAAAGCTCACACCCTCTAGTCCTGGCAATATCCTCGTAAATCTTCTCTGCATTCTTTCCATCTTAACAACATCCTTCCTATAGCATGATGAGCAAAACTGAACACAATACTATGAATGTGGCCTCACTAACGGCTTGTACAGGTAGAACATAATATCCCAAATTCCCGACTCAATACCCTGTCTGATGAAGGCTAATGTGCCGAAGGCCATCTTGTCCATCCCATCTACCTGTGACTCCACTTTCAAGGGATTATGTACCTGTACTTGGAGATCCCTCTGCTCCACAACACTCCCCTGGCCCTGCCATTCATGGTGAAGGTCGTGCCCTGGTGTGAATTTCCAAAGTGCAACACCTCACATTTATCTGCATTCAACTCCATTAACTATAGCTCTGTCCACTTGCCCAGCCAATCAAGATGCTGCTGTCATTTCTGCCAACCATCTATTGGTCTACAATGCCACCCACATTGTGTGATTGAGAAGGGACATGTTGGTCAGTGTGGGCAGGTTGGGCTGAGGGGCCTGTTTCCATGCTGAGTGGTCCTGACTGGGGTTCAAGGTCTGGTGGACACAAAAAGCTGGTTTAACTCAGCGGGACAGTCAGCGTCTCTGGAGAGAAGGAATGGGTGACGTTTCGGGACAAGACCCTTCTCCAGGTTTCAGGAGGAGCCGATCGCCGGGAATGCTGCCAACAGTTTCCACAACTCTGCAGGTGACCGCAGGCGAGTGTGATTCACCGGCCTGTCCTGTTTTCTCTGTGGACAGAGCGAGTGTCCGGTGTGGTGGTGGACCTGCCCACAGGTCCCTGGTCCTGGGGTCCAGAGCGGTACAGGGCTGGCAGGACTGTCATGTTGATAGAATGGAGTGACTGGGCGTACACTCTGGAATTTAGAAGGATGAGAGGGGATCTTATTGAAACATATTAAGGGTTTGGACACGCTGGAGGTAGGCAACATGTTCCCGAAGTTGGGGGAGTCCAGAACCAGGGGCCACTTAGTGTTAGGCCATTTAGAACGGAGATGAGGAAAAACGTATTTGCCCAGAGAGTTGTGAATCTGTGGAATTATCTGCCTCAGAGGGCGGTGGAGGCCGAAACTCTGGATGCTTTCAAGAGAGTTAGATAGACCTCTTAAAGATAGCGGAGTCAGGGTATATGGGGAGATGGCAGGAACAGGGTACGGATTGTGGATGATCAGCCATAATCACAGTGAATGGCTCGAAGGGCCGAATGGCCTACTCCTGCACCTATTGTCTATTGCCACAGTGGCGAGTGATGGTGCCCTGGACACAGTGCCCAGTAACAGTGGGGACCTACCTTACGCACTCTCTGGAAGTAGAGCTCTGGGATCATGTGCAGCCAGTAGGAGAGCTGGCACAGGTAGAAAAACTTCATCTGGAATCTTGGGGGGGTGGGGGGGAGAGAGGAGGGTTAATGTCAGTGTAGGGACCACAACTGCCCCCCCCCCCACCCACCCGCCCCTCCTAAACTGAGCGCCGTCGCCCCTCCCGTCTTGTAGCCATGCCCACTGCCTCATGCACCCCACCCCGCCCCTCTGGAACATGCCCTCACCACATGCACAGCCCTCCTGCTTCTTCCCCCCCCCCCACTACTCGGCCTATCCCCTCCCAAACAACCTCCCCCAATGCATTCCTCCTGCCTCACCCCCCTCCCCCCCAACCTTGCACCCCTCCCCCACCCAGCCCCCAGCAGGCACTCACGTGAGGTGTGTGTGAGGGTAGTCTTCCCAGAGACTGGACGGGGCACTGAGGTATCCCTCCTGCACAGAGACAGGGTCACAACACGCACTGGAGGGGGTGGGGGAACGGGAAGGGGGTGGAGGGGGAAGGGGGGGGGGGAACGGGAAGGGGGAAGAGGGGGGGAAACAGGAAGGGGGTGGAGGGGGAAGGGGGGGGGGAAGAGCCGACCGAGATGCCTCATCCACACGTCCCACCTGCCTGCGTTTGGCCCACATCCCTCTATACCTGTCCTGCCCATGTACCTGTTCGAGTGTCTTAAATGTTTAGAGATACAGCGTGGAAACAGGCCCCTTAGCCCACACCAACCAGTTTTACCCGCACATTAACACTATCCTACACACTCTAGGGACTATTTTTACATTTACCAAGCCAATTAACCTACAACTCTACGTCTAGAGTATGGGAGGATACCGAAGATTTCGGCGAAAACCCACGCAGGTCACGGGGAGAACGTACAAACTCCATACAGATAGCACCCGTAGTCGGGATGGAACCCGGGTCTCCAGCGCTGCAAGGCAGCAACTCTACCGCTGCGCCACGGTGACTGCCCTAAATTAGTGGCTACAACATCCTAGTTGCACGTACCTATCCACACCCTGAGCCGAAAGCACTCCAGTTAAACTCAATGCATAGAGGCAGGGGTACACGATTAGGGGGGCTTCAGGGGGAAGAGGGGGACTTGAGGGAGTGGGGGATTTGGTGGGACGGGGTCGAGGGGGGAAATTGGGGACAGGATCAAGGGTGGAGGTGGGGGGATGGGGGTAAGACTCACGGTGACGGCCAAGTAGATACCCCAGGCGCTGGTGCCAAGGTGGAAGAGCAGCAGCTGCCCCGACTCATTCACCTTGTTGTGCTTCACCTTGGACAGGTGCAACCTCTTGTTCACCTTCTATAAACACCAGCCACATTGGGGTCACCCACTGCACCAAATGCCACCTCACCCCCCCACCCCCACATGCATCCCCCCCCCGCACCACCCCTCCCTTCCTTCACCCCCCCGCCCCTCACCTCACCCTCCACGCACCCCCCCGCCCCTCACTTCACCCTTCCCTCACCCCCCACCCTTCCCTCACCCCCCCGCCCCTCACCTCACCCTCCCCGCACCACCCACCTCACCCCACCGTCCCTCACCTCACCCTCCCCGCACCGCCCCTCCCTTCACCTGTCCTCACCCCCCTCCTCCAACCCACGCCTACTTGCACCACCTGCCCCCATCACCACTGTCCCCTCCCCCCCCCCACACCAGCCAGCCCCAGGTGAGACAGGGCCCTGCTCCGTTTCCCCAGCACTTTGAGCCAGCAGAGAGCAGGTGTGTACAAAGTCACTACTTACGTCGAGCGTGTACTCCTGGACAACAGCATGTAAGATAATGGTAATGAAGATATAGAATGAGATGGTGGCACAATCACTGGTGCCGTAGACATAATATACAACATCCCCATCTGTCAGAGGGAGAGACAAGAGACACTGTTGCTCACCACCCCAACAAAACCGCAGTCTGGAGCCTCGCCCCACACCCACACACCCCGACCAGGACACCAGCCACAACCACATGGGCTCAGCCCGGCCCAAAGGGAGGTGTCAGTCCAGGCAGTGGGCAACCTGGCAGAGTCCACAACAACACGCTGCGGACTGCTGGGCTGTGGGGGCGAGCGAGGAGGGGACAGGGTCGAGGGGACAGAGGGTGGAGGGGGAGACAGGGGGAAGATGGGGTGGTGGTGGAGAGAGAGAGGGCAGGGGTAAGGCGGGGAGGTGTTGGGGGGGGGGGGGGTGTGTGGAACCCCTGGTCGGTCAGTCCCGGGTCAGACACTGCAGAGCACACAGTGCGGGGAGATGGACATTAAATGTTTCCTGGTCCACACAGGGAACTCCATCGATAGCAGGTTACCCAAACACCAACATCCAAACCCACCCCACCCCTGGCCCCCAGCTCCCGCCCCTCCATGTGCCCCCCCCTGCCCCCGGATAGTTACCTGGGGTGGTGGAGGTGACGTTGTGCTGTGGAGAGATGAATGTGAAGGCGGTCTTGGCTGTGACCTGGGGACAGAAGAGCCACGAGGAGAATGAGACAGCGACAAGGAGAGACACAACGCCAGTGACTATTTTAACATAATCATTAACGCATGAAAGCTTCAGTCAGTCATATGTCACCAAACAGGCCCTTCGGCCCAACTTGTCCCACATTTGGCCCATATCCTCTGGCATCTCAGTTCATACACCCACCACCCTCCGTGTAGAAAAACCACCCCTCAGGCTCCTATTAAATCTTTACCATCACACCTTAAACCGATGTCCGCTGTTTCTCAATTCACCTCCTCTGGGCAAAAGACTCTGTGCGTCTATGCGATCTATTCCGCTCATGATTTGTATACCTCTATAAGATCACCCCCTCATCCTCCTGCACTCCAAGGAATAGAGTTCCAGCCTACTCCATCTCTCCCTGTAGCTGAGGACCTCCAGCCTTGACCGCGTAAATCATCTCTGCATCCGTTCCAGCTTCATGACATTGTTCCGACAGCAGGATGACCAAAACTGCACACAATATCACAAGTGTGGTCTCAACATCAACATGTCCCGACTCCAATACTGAATGCCCTAACCGATGAAGACAAGTGGCTAGACGCCTACCTCACCCCCTCTCCCTTACCCCCTACCTCAACCCCCCTCTCCCTGTGTCGCCACTTTCATCCCAGCTGTGGGACTTTTAACATTGCGGAGCCTGCGATCCCTGTCGGGGGTCGTCTTTGGGACTCCAACAGTGGGAGCCTGCGGGACTTTAACATCGCGCAGCCCGTGGTCTCTGGTTAGAAACCGGCATCGAGGGCTCCAAGCCGCAGGAGTTTCGACCACCCTGCCTGCGAATGGTCCAACGGCCCCGACCACGGGGAAATAAAGGTATTGGACTTTATTGCCTTTCATCACAGTGAGGAACGTGGGGAATCCACTGTGGTGGATGTTTATGTTAGCTTTTATGTAGTTGAGTGTCTTGTTGCTGTTTTTTTTTAGTTTGGCTGTATGGTAATTCGAGTTTCACTGTACCTTAATTGGTACGTGACAATAAACTGACCTTGAAACCGCCTGAAACCTTGCCTCCACCTGTGTAATGAACTTGCTCCCCACACATCTCTTTTAAACTTCGCCCTGGCTCACTGTATTCCCCATCTATGCCTTCCAACATTTTTAATAGACTATTATCAGGTCTCCCATTCCGTTTCAGGACATATAACAAGAAAACATTCGATCCTTGATTAACCTCTAACACACCAGTCGGAAGAAAGTCCCGACCAAAATCGCTGTCTGTCCAGTCCCTCCACAGATGCTGCCCGGCCCACTGAGTATCTCCAGTACTTTGTGTTTTGCCAGGAGAAAGCAATCCAGGATTGTCCAACCTCTCCTTATAGTTTATACTGTCTAATGCAGATATAATTCTGGTAAACCTCCTCTGCATCCTCTCCAAAGCCTGCACATTAGTCCTGGAATGGGGTAATCAGAACTGCACGCAATCCTCCAAATGCGACCTGTCAAAGTTCACACAAGTCTTCCCATATACCCATCACCTTCTGTGTGAGGGTGCCCCTACCTGCAAGACAAGAGCGTTTAACGTCCCTCTGCTCCCAACTTCCCGTTCCTTATCAATTTTTGAGTGAGGAGCTCGAGACTGCTCCTAACCCTCTGACCTACTTCTATTTCTGACAACTTTAAAAGAATCTTCCTTCGATTTCACACTAATTGTTCTCGTCAGACAGAAACAGTTCCTGGTGGATTTTTATGCCTTAGAGCAATACATTTACCAATGGAACATTGTTTGCTAACCATTGCCAGCCATAAGTGAACAGAAATAAAAAGTGAGAACCACAAACCAGAACTGATATACTTCGCAATCTGGAGTATTGTGTTCAGTTTTGTCATTAAGTTGGAAAAGGTGCAGTGAACATTGTCGAGGATGTTGTCAGGACACAAGGGTCTTAGCTGCTGGGAGAAGTTGAGTAGGCTGGGACTCGATTCCATGGAGTGCAGTTGGATGAGGGGGTGATCTTATGCTGGAGTATAAAATCATGATCATCCACAATAGATTTGGTGAATGCACAGTCTAAGGCGTTTAGTTTAGTTCAGAGATACAGTGCGGTAACAGGCCCTTCGGCCCACTGCGTCCACGCCGACCAGTGATTCAGGTCACAAGGGATAGAAGATTTAGGCCATTCGGCCCATCAAGTCTACTCCACCATTCAATCATGGCTGATCTATCGCTCCCCCCTAACCCCATTCTCCTGCCTTCTCCCCATAAACTCTGATACCTGTACTAATCAAGAATTCTGAACACTAACTCTATCCTCGATGAGGGACTTTAAAAAAAAAACATTTTTATACCAAGTCAATTAACCTACAAACCTGCACATCTTTGGAGTGTGTGAAGAAACTGAAAATCTCAGAGAAAACCCACGTGGTCACGGAGAGAACGTACAGACTCCATACAAGCACTATAGTCAGGATCAAACCCGGGTCTCTGGCGCTGCAAGGCAGCAACTCTAACACTGCACCATCATTAAGAGAAATCTGAGTAGTAATTTGTCCACACAGTGGGTGGTGGGTGTAAGGAACGAGCTGCCAGAGGAGGTAGTTGAGGCAGGGACAAGAGCATTTAAAGGATACTTGGAGAGATAGACACAAAATGCTGGAGTAACTCAGCAAGACAGGTAGCATCTCTGGAGGGAAGGAATGGGTGGCGTTTCATCAAAACAGAAAAATAGGTGCAGGAAAAGGGCATTCGGCCCTTCGAGCCATTCACTATGATCATGGCTGATCATCCACAATCAGTACCCCGTTCCTGCTTTTTCTCCATATCCCTCGATTCCTTTAGCCCTTAGAGCTAAATCTAACTCTCTATTGAATACAGCTAGTGCATTGGTCTCCATTGCCTTCCGTGGCAGAGAATTCTTCAAGTAGATGGATAGGAAAGGTTCAGAGGATCTGGGCTCTGCGCTCCCCTCCCCCACTGGGGGACGTGGCGACCCCTCCCCCAGGGTGTGGTTACTGGGGCCGGGGGAAGGGGCTGAGGCCGGGCCCGGGGTTGTGGGGCCATGGAGGGGGGGGAGGGGGTCGGTGTCCGGGCACCGGGGGCGCGGGCGCGTTCATGGCGGCTGCGGGAGCGCGCAAACTCAAAGCGCGCCCGGAGTTTGGGCAACTTTGTGAAAGTTGTGGCGGCTCCAGCCGAGACCCCCGGCCCCAGCACAGGCCCCAGCACAGACCCCGGCCCAGACCCCGGCCCCAGCACAGGCCCCAGCCCCAGCACAGGCCCCAGCCCCAGCACAGGCCCCAGCCCCAGCACAGGCCCCAGCACAGGCCCCGGCCCAGACCCCGGCCCCGGCCCAGACCCCGGCCCAGACCCTGGCCCAGCTCCACAGCCCAGCCCCCGGCCCCAGCACAGGCCCCAGCACAGACCCCGGCCCAGGCCCCGGCCCCAGCACAGACCCCGGCCCCAGCACAGACCCCAGCACAGACCCCGGCCCAGACCCCGGCCCAGACCCCGGCCCAGCTCCACAGCCCAGCCCCCGGCTCCAGCACAGCCCCCGGCTCCAGCACAGACCCCGGCCCCAGCACAGACCCCGGCCCAGACCCCGGCCCCAGCACAGACCCCGGCCCAGACCCTGGCCCAGCTCCACAGCCCAGCCCCGGCTCCAGCACAGCCCCCGGCCCCAGCACAGACCCCGGCCCCAGCACAGACCCCGGCCCCAGCACAGACCCCAGCACAGACCCCGGCCCAGACCCCGGCCCAGACCCCGGCCCAGCTCCACACCCAGCCCCCGGCTCCAGCACAGACCCCGGCCCAGACCCCGGCTCCAGCCCAGCCCCCGGCCCAGACCCCGGCCCAGCTCCACAGCCCAGCCCCCGGCTCCAGCCCGGCCTGTCCCCCGGCCCACCTCGAACATGAGTCCGCCCAGCACGATGAGCACCAGCGCGGCCGCGATGTCGGCCCGGTTCTGGATGACGAACTCGTGGCTCAGCACCGAGTGAGCCCGGCCGCGGCGCCGGAGGACAGCCATGGCCCAGCGCGGTGGCTGGTGACGGGGCCCTGCTCAGCGTCATCACGCCTCAGCGTCAGCACGTGACAGCGTGGTCCCGTCTCAGCGTCATCACGTGACAGCGCCATCACGTGATCGCGTCATTACGTCACAGCGTCATTACGTCACAGCGCGGTCCCGTCAAAGTGCCGCCCCGTCCTAGCGTCATCACGTCTTAGCGTCATAACGTCACACCGCGGTCCCATCTCAGCGTCAGTACGTCACAGCGAGGTCCCGTCAAAGCGCGGTCCCATCCAAAGATTATAGAGGAGCTCCTCTATAATCTTTGGTCCCATCTTAGCGCCAGTGCGTCATAGCGGCATCACGTCACAGCGTTACAGCGTGGTTCCCGTCAAAGCGCCGCTACGTCACAGCGGCATCACGTCAATACGCTGCCCCCTAGTGGGGATCTCCCTCCCTCTACATCGGGGTGCAGTCCTGGGAACTGCACCGAATTCTTCCCTTCCCTCCCGCTCCACCCCTTCCCCGGGCACTTTCCCTTGCAACCGAAAGAGATGCTACACTTGTCCCTTCACCTCCCCCCTCTACTCCTTTCAGGAACCCAAGCAGTCCTTCCAGGTCCGACAAAGTTTCACCTGCACCTCCTCCAACCACATCTACTGCATCGGTTGCTCCAGATGCCAGCTGATCTATATCGGTGAGACCAAGCGGAGGCTTGGCGATCGTTTCGCCGAACACCTCCGCTCGGTCCGCAATAACCAACATGACCTCCCGGTGGCTCAGCACTTCAACTCCCCCTCCCATTCCGTATCCGACCTCTCGGTCCTGGGCCTCCTCCACAGCCAGAGTGAGCAACACCGCAAGTTGGAGGAACAGCACCTCATATTCTGCTTGGGGAGTCTGCATCCTCTGGGCTTAAACATTGAATTTTCTCAATTCTGTTAACCCTGGCTGTCTCCTCCCCTTCTCACCTCTCCCTCAGCCCTCGGGCCCTGGCATTCCTTCTCTCTCTATCTCTCCCCCACCCAAGTCGCACTAGCTTCTCATTTTCACACTACAAACAGCTTACAATGGCCTGTTTCCTTTATCATCGATACTTTTTTGCATATCTTTCATTCATTGTACTTTATCTCTCCACATCACCGTCTATATCTCTCGTTTCCCTAACCAGTCTGAAGAAGGGTCTCGACCCGAAACGTCGCCTATCTCCTTCGCTCCTTAGGTGCTGCTGCACCTGCTGAGTTTCTCCAGCCTTTTGTGCGCCCCCTGCAGGGCCGGATCTGCCAATGAAACTAATGAAGCTTAAACTTCAGCGCCCAGACAGGCCCCACTTTAATCCACATTGCTTAAAAATATGGGTCTACTGTATAAGGTTTTTTAAAAATAATAATATAAATAATATGGTGTAATTCAATACTACATTATACTTAAAATTAAAATTAAAAGGTCATTAAAGTATCATGTAGGCAGGGCTGCCAACATTGGGTGAGAGTTGGGAGTGAGAAATTGCGAGAGACCAAGCCCAAGGGAGCGTAGCGACGGGGGGGAAGGGGGGTGTGGGAGGAGGGTGTCCACCTCCCATTAGTACGGAACTTTTGCATTTTTCAGCTTGAAATTGTGCAATATGTTGCATACTGCAGCAAGTCTTTTAACTTACACTTGAATGCAATATATATGCTTTAAATTGGATTAGCTATGAATAGGGTTAGAGTAAATTACATTCCTAATTTTACTTCGGAGTCACGTGAGTATTCTGTGCCCTGTCTACATTAAAGTGCCCTGCTACTCCAGGGTATGCATTTTCTTCAAGAAGTTAAGACAGCCAGCACATAAAAGTTAATAAAGCATGAGCGGCTGGTCACCATACTTCTTAAAGACCCTCAGGTAAGATACTAACCTTGAATAGCTAAGCGTCTGTATTAGAGTTTGCTTACAGATGGATGGAGACCAGAATGAAGGCAGCGAAGCAGGTCTCCAAGGGCCGTGCGACTTCAGATGGGAATCAGCGGCCACCATTCCAGAAGAACGCGGAGGTCGGGGAGCCCTGCGCAGCCAGGACCCGTCTCCCCACCATGGCTGACCATGGGGCCGCAAAATGGTGGAGAACCGCGCGGGAGCAGGGTAGGCAAGACCTTGACTCCCTACCACTGTCACCTAAGCATAGTGACATTGGGGCAAAGGTGCGTAAACATGTGTCCCGCTCGGCGGCTTGTTTGTCTCCCTACTATGCAGGTACCAGAGCAGGGGGAGAGCTGCGCACAGGTCATGCCCCGCTGCAGCGGGAGGCATCGATATACCACCGGGGGTAACCTGCTAGATTGCGGGCCGGTGATGGATCTGCTGGAAGTCGGGGAGCCCTGCAGGAGCAGGAGGTACCAGTGTTCCACCGGAACAGGCTGCCGGAGCGCAGACCGGTGGCAGCAGTTTACGGCTAGGCATCCCCGTTGCTACGAGTAAAGCCGGCTATGCGCCCTCACGGACCCGTGTGGTTAAGGGTGATGGCAAGCCTGCACGGACAGCGGAGCCGGTAATGGGGACCAGTGCCGATTCCTTCCCTCTGCCTTCCCACCAGGCAGAGGTGCCGCTTAGGTCCAAACGACGGCGGACTAGCGGTATGTCCGTGCAGGAGTCGTACAGCCTGCAAGAGCAGGAGGTACTGGCACTGCACCGGAACAGGCTGCCGGAGCGCAGACCGGTGGCAGCAGAATACGGTTAGCGGATCCCGTTGCTGCGGGTAAAGCCAGCCAAGCGCCGTCACAGACCCTTGGCGGTGAGGGTGACGGTGTGCCTGCACGGACCACGGAGCCGGTATTGGGGACCAGTTCCGACTCCTTTCCTCTGCCTACTTGTCAGGTAGAGAGGCCGCTAAGGTCCGAGAGACACCGGGCTAGCGGGTTGTCCGTGCGGAAGTCGTTCAGCCCCGCAGGAGCGGGTGCTGACGAGTACCTGTCAGCCACTTCGTTGAGGTGCGACCTACTGGCAGAAGCCCCAGCGACTCATCAGGGCCTGGGGAAGTCGACCTGTTGTCCGTGTGTAGCGGCAGCGGTCGCATGGCTAGGATGGAGCTAATGGTGGAGCAACTATATCAGCGGGACCTGGATCGGCAAGAGCAGGAGTCTCAGCGGTCTGGGAGTCGGATCATGCCGTCACCTTCAATCTCACCTTCGTCCATCGGCAGTGCTAGGAGTCAACAGATGGCCGATTTGACGAAGAAGCGGCAGCAGAAGAGCCCACTGTTCTCGATCCAGAAGAAAAAATTGGAGGTAGTGTCGAAATTCCAAAACCTGTATTTCAGGGGAACCGCTGCACTCTACATTGGCAGTAAGTATTAATTTCTTGACGACACACCAGTTCCAAGACCAGGTGCTTTCAGAAACCATGGAGAAGTACAAGGATCCTGGAAACTGTGTTACCCTGAACGTCCCGAGGGTCAACTCAGCCATCTGAGGGAACATCAGTTCCAATGCGAGGGCACAAGAAGTTAAGAGGCAGGAAATTCTGAAGCTGTTGACGTCGGGCATCACGGCGTTCGTCAGGACCCTCGATGGGGCAGGTGTATCCGCAGAGCAGCAGGATGCTCTAGCCCTCCTGTGTAGCACACTTCGGGAAACTGTTTTAGTCAGAGCTCCATCCGGCCCGACATTAACCCTGAATTCGCTGGGTTGGGTCGTACCTCCACCACACCACCAAGACAGCTGTTTGGGGAGGACCTGCCCAAGCAGGTCAAAGAACTTGATGAGGAAGCCAAAAGGGGCTGATGAAACCACCAGCATCAGCAAGGGTGTAGAAGACAGCCTTATCCTTCCTCCAAACCTCGGGGCCATCAAGAACACATCCACACCAGCTCCCCAACAGCAGAAACCTTGTTAGGTCAGAGCCAGCATAGACTACCTCACCACACACCAGCTGCAGGAACAGGGATTTACCGAGGCGATCGAGCAGCACCCAGCAAAGACAGAATACCAGAAACCACAACGTCAGGCCCGCCGGTAACCATGGAGGGAAGGGGGTCTGGTTCTCTTGGAAGTGCTGCATGCATAACCTCACAAGTGGAAGGGAGGTTACATACATTCTGGGGCTCTGTTTGTCACTATCCAGGGAACAGAGCAATAGACATAATAGACGCAATAACAGCCTTGCTTGCGCCAGGGAACCGACTTTAGACATGCTGCTAAGCTATTGGTAAATTGGAGCTACATTCCAGCCACATAATTGGGCCGTTACGCTATCAAAGCTTGGGTGAAAAAGCAAAATCTCGGCATTTAAAGCGAATGCTGGACAATTACGAGCTTATGCAGCTGCCAATCGAAGCATAATTGAGGTACAATGGTGGATTAGCAATGGTTGTGATTTGCATGAGTCTACTTCTCTTCAATTACAAGGAATAAACAGTTTAGAAACACTGGGATCATGTCAAGGGCTGCGCGTTAATGCACTAATCTGCAGCATACGTATGTTCGTCTTCAAAATAATACCACTGAGGTGGCATATTAAACCTTATGGGTGGTGTCAAGTTAATATCTTGGGATGAATTGGAAACATTAATTTGGCTCTGGTGGATTGAAAGAAATTTGGGTTCAGCTATGTACCTTCTGGATAAGCTCAATATAGTGGCGGACACCAGGTCACAAGTATTAATAACGACATCAAGTAGATTGAACCTCCAAATATCTGCTAAAATTATAGCCTAATATGGAATACCAGATATCGACCTCTTTGCGTCCAGGTTGAGCCATTGGATACCAGCATACGTCTCTTGAGAACCAGATCCTGGGGCAGTGGCGATGGACGCGTTTTCGCTACATTGGGGGGAAATGCGGGTTTTCTATGCTTTCCCCATTCTGCTTCATCAGAAAGGTGCTGGAGGATACGCAACCAGGCTCTGCAACATAAAGGACCATGGACGTCAAACAGCATCGTGCAGAGAGAGTCCAGTAGGAAGCAGTACCTTACCTATGTAAGGATATGGGAGGTTTCTGTAGTCAGACCTAGACCATCTACATATCTGCTATACTCTCCAAGGTGCTGGAATACTCATGGGTCGTCATTATGATGAGTCCCTCAGTTACAGTGCTGTATACAGTGCCAGGAGTGCATTGTCATCCTATCGCTAGATTGGAGTGGTATCTCACCAGCTGGTGTCCAAACTATGAGGAGTATGGTCTATCCATCCCTCCCCGAACATGATATTATATTACCTGAGATTGGAGGTGACATTGACCCTCCTCAGGAGCTGGTCGCCTATGATGGACTTGCTCACCTTCAAAGTGGTTATGGTAATGGCACTGAACACAGCACAACGGGTCATGACTTTACAGGAATTAAACCTGGATAGAATGACCGGACCATAATAAAGTAACTTCTTTATAAGAGAGTTGCTTACACTACACAGACCTGGGACTACAGGTCTGAAAATGGGCATCAGGTATATGGAGACGGGTCTGTTTTCAGCCATGGAAACCCACGTCACAGGGTGATTGTGCAGACTATCTCCAGATGACTCAAGGTGGTATTCGGTGCAGCAGGTAAGACACTAACATTTTAAATGTCATTCTACCAGGGCTGCATCCACATCAGTGGCAAGGACTATGGCAGTGTTCATGGATTATGGCCTCGCAAAAGCGAGCGGGGCCAGTGAATCTACATTCAGCGGTTTTATAACTGACTTATAACCGCTCCCGCAATGTTGGCGGATTCAGTTTTAAGTGCTGTTCCCTAAACGTTTGTCCCCGAGTTCAGGGAGTTATTGTTGTATTAACAAATGTTATTATTTTTCAGCTTGTTCAAGTCTGAAATACGTTAACATACTTCCTCCATCAGAATTATGGCAGTGTGTGAGCATGGGCGTGGTCCAGGGCATGTAATCACAGAGCTTTGAAATCTTCACGAAGTCACTCAGGTGACTCCAAAGTAAAATAGTAAGATTAAACAAGAATTTACCAGTTTGAAGTTTGATCTTTATTTTATGAGGAGTTACGATGAGGGATTTCGTGCCCTCCGCTCCCAACCCTCTATTATAAATTCAACTGGTCTGGTCAAGTTTTAATCTTACTATCTTCGGTTTGTGATCTGTGATTCCACACCGCTGCTTTGAAGAATGTCGCACATGCGTGCCTGGTGGGGTCTTCACGAAATCCCTCATCGTAACTCCTCATAAAATAAAGATCAAACTTCAAACTGGTAAGTTCTTGTTTAATCTTACTATTATATTCCACAGTAGAGCCCAGGCTCTGATCAACAGGTGCAGCACATGAATGATCTTAGTGTATTCATGTATGGAAATCAGATTATAATCAAGCACTTGGTCCAAGTTGACCAACGTGTGCTCACTGCACACCTGGTATTACTCCTGGCCCTGACTCCAGTTGCATACCTTCTTTCATTCCTGACCCTGAGTCCAGCCTTACACCTGGCCCCCTATTCTACCCTGATCATAGCTGCTTACCTGCTTAGGTTCCCAGTGCTGAACACTCCCCTGGTCCCAGCTTTGACTGCACACCTAGTACTATTCCAGACCTTGACTCTCAAAAGTCAAGTCAAGTCAAAATAATTTATTGTCGTGTGGGCCTGACAGGACAATGAAATTCTTTCTTTGCTTACAACAGCAGAACATAGTAGGCATTGACTACAAAACTGATCAGTGTGTCCATATACCATTATATACGTAAATATACACATGAATGAATAAATCGATAAAGTGCAAATAACAGATAAAGGGGTATTAATGTCCGAGCCAAGTTTAATATCCTGATGGCTGTGGGGAAGCAGCTATTCCTGAACCTGGTCGTTGCAGTCCTCATGCTCCTGTACCTTCTACCTGAAGTTAACAGGGAGATGAGTGTGTGAGATATAGTTTGTGCTCGCAATAACTACTCAGAGACTAAAGCGTGGAAACAAGAGATACTTTATTTGCGAGTCTGCAGAATCGGGTGCCTCTCCAAGTTGAGACACACCGAAGTCAGTAAAGTAAAGCCCCTTTATACACACAATTCTGCTGGCTTAACCTCCCCTTCTGGCTCTTCCCAATCAGAGCACTGAGGTGCACAGTCTATAGGTACATCCCCCAGTACCTCCCACATCATACATAGCATGTTCATGGTAATGAGCAATTTCTCGACTAGGGGTGTGTAAATAATATTCATTTATTTCATTAAGCATGCTCAGTTGCAATTGACCTGGCCTAGTTTGCTCACCTCCAACTGACCTGTCTCAGTTTTCTTGTATCTGAATTATAGCTAGTCTCTACTGACAAGGGTCGCATCCAGCACTAGTCTCTACCGCTATACAATGCCATCAATCCTTACTCAAGGACAGTTCTGGTAACTTCATTCACAGCTGTGTCAGCATCCTCTCCCTGGCCTCTATCGGCTAGAATCCTGTTTACAAGTTAGAATCCTCTCCTGAATCCTTACAATAGTGGGGTTTAATCACTTTATCCCTCACAAGTGTGTGGCCAGGGTGCTGTGGGTCCTTGATGATGCTGCCAGCCTTTTTGAGGCAGCAACTGTGATAGATCCCCTTCATGGAAGGAAGGTCAGAGCCGATGTTGGACTGGGCAGTGTTTACTACTTTTTGTAGTATTTTCCTCTCCAGGGCACTCAAGTTGCCGAACCAAGCCATGATGCAACCGGTCAGCATGCTCTCTACTGTGCACCTGTAGAAGTTAGAGAGAGTCCTCCTTGACAGACCAACTCTCCGTAATCTTCTCAGGAAGTAGAGGCACTGATGAGCTTTCTTAATATTTGCATTTGTGTTCTCGGACCAGGAAAGATCTTCAGAGATGTGCATGCCCAGGAATTTGAAGCTCTTGACCCTTTTAACCATCGACCCGTTGATATAAACAGGACTGTGGGTCCCCATCCTACTCCTTCCAAAGTCCACAATCAGTTCCTTCGTTTTGATGGTGTTGAGGGCCAGGTTATTGTGCTGGCACCATATGGACAGTCGCTCGATCTCTCTTCTATACTCTGACTCATCCCCATCAGTGATACATCCCACAACAGTGGTGTCATCAGCGAACTTGATGATGGAGTTCACACTATAGCCGGGTACGCAGTCATGAGTATAGAGTGAGTACAGCAGGGGGCTGAGCACGCAGCCTTGAGGTGCTCCCATGCTGATTGTTATCGAGTCTGACACATTACCACCAATACGAACAGACTGTGGTCTGTGAATGAGGAAGTCGAGAATCCAATTGCAGAGGGATGCGCAGAGACCTAGTTCTGCGAGTTTGGTAACCAGCTTGGAGGGGATGATTGTGTTAAATGCCGAGTTGTAATAGATTAATAACAGCCTGACATATGAGTTTTTGTTGTCCAAGTGGTCCAGAGCGGAGTGGAGGGCCAACAAGATTGCATCCACCGTTGTGTTAAAGAAGGAACTGCAGATGCTGGAGAATCGAGGGTACACAAAAGGCTGGAGAAACTCAGCGGGTGCAGCAGCATCTAAGGAGCGAAGGAGATAGGCGATGTTTCGGGTCGAGACCCTTCTTCAGGTCCCACTGTTGATCTGTTGTGGCGGTAAGCGAACTGCAGTGGGTCCAGGTTTCTGTCGAGGTAGGAGTTGATTTGCGCCATGATCAACCTCTCAAATTACTGAATCACCACAGGCGTTAGTGCCACTGGTCGATAGTCATTGAGGCACGTCACCTTGCTCTTCTTGGGCACCGGTATTATTGATGCCCTTTTAAAGCAGGTGTGAATCTCAGACCTCAGAAGTGACAGGTTAAAAATGGATGCAAACTTGGCATTACTCCTAGCCCCTTTGCACTGACAATATATCTGGCCCACACATAAAGCCGCATATATGACCCCCTGGACTTAACCTATTACATTCAAGTTCTCAGGTGCTCATCTAATGCATTAATCCTTTATGGGGCACTTCACAGACCAAATTATGGAGAACAAAATTTGCTACATTCATTGGCTTCCTTGTTATCTAACATGCTAGTTACTTTGTCAAATAAGTCATCAGTTGGTTGAACACAATTCCCATCCATAAAATTATACTCACTCAGCTGTATAAGTATTCTGATACCATTTCTTTCATTTTCATAACAAACTGTCCTGAAGTCATTTTTACCCCAATATTTTCAATATTTTGCTGTCTTCCTCTCAGCTGGGACTTTTCCAAAATGAAAAGCTCAATAACTATATATTTAAGCAATATTATTCTATTAAATGTGATTCAAGTACATAATATTTTCTGTGGTATTCATAACACAACAATGATAAAAAGATCTTTGTTTTGATTGCACCAACCCACATGCATACATTATTATATTACAGTTAATATGTACCAAGGGAAAAGTTTTGTTCCAACTACATTGGTCAGTATCAGCACAATTACTATATTAAACTTTGAATCTTCAAATGTCCTGGTTCAAGCAAAAACTAAAGACAAATAATAATCTCCTCACACATTCCCCTGCAAGTATCTCTGTCACTCCTTTAAAATATGCCCCTTTTTGAACAAGCTCTTAAGCATCGCATCTGAATCAGTTTCCATCTGATTACACTCCTTGAGGATGTTCATCTACGTGTTCAATTAATAAAACAACGAGATTGGGGAAATTTCTATTCAACCTGTCAAAGGAATTGGGGGGGGGGGGTTAGAAATAGTCAGTGAGGTAAACAAACATAATAATTGAGTGGCAAATCAATATAGTGCTACCTTCCCAATATTTAACTGAAGGAAATAATGCGTTATCAGGGCTGTATGTTGTGACAGACAGCCTGACACCTTGCATGTCATTTTAATACTACACTTATCCCATCCCCCTGGATATTCCGGATTAATAAATTAAGGTTTTGTCAACTAATTACAAATCAGGCTAATTACAAATCAATAACATCAGCCAACTCCGAAACATGAAGCGCTGAGCATTGGGATCCAGACATCACGGACAACTAGCCTCAGTTCCCCGCTCACATCTGGCAGTGTTTTCCTTGGAGCGTTTTTGAAAGGGGGGAGGCTGAGCGATCACTGATCACTGGCCTTGGGGGTACCCGGTGAGGGAGTGGAGCAACCGAGTGGGGAGAGGGTGTGAAAAAAGGGTGTCTCCCCTCCCAGGGTAGGAACTATTGGAAATTTGATGTATTAAAATCATGTTTTAGAGCTTTGTAGAAGTATGATTTCAATGTTTTTTGTATGAAGTATTTTTAAGAGGTAACTTTTTAAGGGGTAACTTTATCCACACAAAGGATGGTGGGTGTGTGGAACAAGCTGCCAGAGGAGGTAGTTGAGGCAGGGACCATCCCAACATTTAAGAAAAAGTTAGACTGATACATGGATAGGACAGGTTTGGAGGTATGGACCAAAAGAAGGTAGCGCAGCTGGGATATGTTGGCGGGTGTGGGCAAGTTGTGCCGAAGGGCCTGTTTTCACACTGTATCACTCTATGACTACATTATACCTCCACCATGCATGAATGCTTCAAAATCAAGTGATTGAGTTTTATTGCCATATACTCAAGCATAGAAACATAGAAAACAGGTGCAGAAATAGGCCATCGGCCCTTCGAGCCAGCACTGCCATTCAATACGATCATGGCTATTCATCTAAAATCAGTGCCTGATTTTGTTAGCCCCAAGAACTAAATGTAACTCTCTCTTGAAAACATCCAGTGAATTGGCCTGCACTGCCTTCTGTGGCAGAGAATTCCATGGATTCACAACTCTCTGTGTGAAGAAAGTTTGTCCTCATCTCAGTCCTAACTGGCCCCCTCTTTATTCTTCAACTGTGACCCCTGGTTCTGAACTCCCCCAACATCGGGAACATTTTTCCTGCAGTTACAGTAAGTGAAAATCTAGCAGGCAAGCAGGATGCTTTCTCCAACCACCCCCATTTGAAGTCCACTATCTTCCACCGTTTCTACCCAGTGCTTGGTACTTACTTCCAGCAGCCACTGGTTGCCCCCCAGGATGCACCGAGCCGCAGCCTGATCCATGCAGGTCACCTTGGCGAATTTGGCACAGAGACTCTCGCGGCAGCGGCGCAACGCTTCCGACGCCTTGCATTGAGGCTGCTCCATGGCCAGAGCTGCAGTTGGCGACTCGCTAGCCCGGCAAACACTTGCCAGCCCCGCTCCCCGTCCGCATCTGTCCCCTTCGCTGCTTCTGCTTCCACCATCCAAGGCCCATGCAGTTGATATGACTTTTTAAATTTTCGTTGATCACAGAATTTCTCACAACAGAGCGAGAGAAATTTGTGATCAGCGTGAGACTTGGTGAAATGCGTGATTCTCACGCTCAATGCGTGAGAGTTGGCAGCCCTGCCTCTCTATCCCCCTCTCTCCCACTCGCTTTCTCCCCCTCTCTCTCCCCCTCTCTCTCTCTCCCTCTCTCTTTCTCCCTCTCTCTCTCCTCTCTCTCTCCCACTCTCTCCCCTCTTTCTCTACCCTCTCCCTCCCACCTCACTATCATCCCTCTCTCTCTCCCCTCTCTCTCTCTCCCTGCTCTCTTCCGCTCTCTCTCCTCTCAACCCCCCCCCTCTCTCTCCCCTCCCCCTCACTTTCCCCTCTCTCTCTCCTCTCTCTCCCTCTCTCCCTCTCCTCTAACCCCCTCTCTCTCCCCTGTCTCCCCGTCTCTCCCTCTCCCTCCCCTCTCTCGCTCCCACCTCACTCTCCCCCCTCTCTCTCGTCCCCTCTCTCCTCTCTCTCTCTCCCCCCCTCCACCTCTCTCCTCTCTTTCCCTCTCTCTCTCCCCTCTCTTTCCCCTAACTCTCTCTCCCCTCTCTTTCCCCAACTCTCTCTCCCCCTCTCTCTCTCCCCTTCTCTCTCTCTCCCCTCTCTCCCCCTCGCTTCCCCCTCTCTCTCACCCTCTCTTTCTCCCTCCCTCTCTATCTCCCCTCACCCCCTCTCTCTCACCCCCCTGCCTCCTTCCCCTCTCTCTCTCCACCTCCCTTTGAGAGTCTCTGTCCCTTCGGCACAGAGACTCTCGCGGGAGCGGTGCAACGCTTCCAACGCCTCCAGTGGCCCGGGACTTGCACTGAAGCTGCTCCATTGCTGGAGCTGCAGCGAGCGACTCGCAGGCTCCGCAAACACTCGCCAGCCCTGGCTCCCCACTGGTGCCCGTCACTGGTTCTGCTCCCATCCTTCCCTCAGCCCCGGCTCTCCAACACCTGAGGACCATGCATTTTATCTGAGTTTTGACATTTTTGTTGATCACAGAATTTCTCACCACAGAGCGTTAGAAGCATCTGATCAGCGTGAGAGCGTGAGAGTTTGTTCAAATGCATGATTCTCACGGTCAAAACATAAGAGTTGGCAGCCCTGTGTACGCTAGCCGTAAACGAAAACACTTTGGCGGTCTCAAGAACGACAACTGAAGTTTCAAATGGATCTTTATTCAAAAGTTTGGTTTTCAGTACACAGGTTCTCTAGACATGTCTGGCCACATCGGTGGTCAACGCTGAACTAACCACGCGAAAGCAAAACCACGCGAAAACAAGCAGCCCCTCCCGAGTCATGTGACCGCGGCTTCCGAACGCCAGGTAGGATACCTGCGTGCGCCAGTAGGCGCCGCTACAACACGTTCAAATTAAGGGTGTTTCATTCTAAATACATGTAACATAAAATAATTATAAATAATTTAAAATACTATTAACATTTATGACAGAAATTAAAACTTTGATTTAAATTATTTATCTTAGGCTAGACGTAATCGAAAAAGTGAAAGCATATTTTAGCAATGTTACAAAATTTTTAGATTTAAAAAATCAAGTCTGCAATTTATCCAATCAAAGCATAAAAAGAAGTTTAATTTGATACCTAATTCACTTTCATATCTTCAGTATTAAAAAAGTTATGGCCATTTTCATACTTGGAAATTAGCACCTTGTTCCCCATTGCTTTTCCATTGACTTAACACAAAAGCTGTGATCAAGGACAGTCAAAAGCCCATAACTTTCTTAAAAATTAAGAGAACTGAAGCATTCTGAAACAAATATGAAACATTTTACATGGATGAAATTAAAGCCTATAATTAGTTAGTTGCCTAATTGTAGCTAATTACAAAATTGACCGTTGTGACGGAAATAGTAATAAACACCCAGACTGCCTTGAAAATTCAAAAAATGTGATATTCTCAAGATCAGAGCTAATATTATTGTATTATATGCTGTAAGTCCATAATAGATAGGTAAATAAATTACAATTTCTAGCAATAGACCAAGTCTTTAAGGAGAAGATCAGTTGCTAGCTGGTACATTGGCATATCATAATCAGTAGCATCATCATACTCCTCAGATTGTAACCAATAAGCAACACCTTGTTTTTCCTCAACTTTTCAATTTTGGCATTGTAAACTAAAAGTTTTTGCTCTTCAAACCACGCATGACATGCCTTTCGTCCCACTACTTGCCCATTAAGAATGGCCTGTAGATCATCACATTTGGAGTAGTCCAAATTCGGATAATCTCTGTGAATGCTGTCTAAATCAGTCTCTTTGCTGGGCATTTGGATTGACAATTTTGCATTTCTTCTTCGGAGACATCTGTTTAAAATGTAAAGAGAAAAAACACTGAACAGCATTAACAGAAACAAGATATTATTTGCAGTTTTAGAAAAAGGGTAGAAATTATAAAGTTAAACGTTAAAGCAAATAGTAAATACCCAACAAAAAATTAATATTCATCAATTTCATCAAATCAATTAAATTAATCTAAATTCAATTACTAGATCTAAACATCTATCAATTTCTTAAGAATAGGCTATTTTTAAAAAAATAAGTATCCAAATATCAAACTAATTCCATTCACACAAGAATTCACAATATAACATGATTTTTAAATCTCACTGTCATGAACTTATATGCCAAGTGGAAGGAATTTAATGTTTAATTCCCATAAATTAATCTAGAAACATTCACTGTCATAATCAAAATTATTATGTTTTGCACAATACATGTCACTAAAACTGTTGTGGATATTTAGTATTAAAAAATTGATTATGGATAATTACACAAAATATAGACGATTTATGACATGATTGTCCAAAAAAAAAGAGAATTTTAATCATCTTGCGAGTGGGTGTTTCTGGAATGCCATTGATTGGAACGTTGCCATTGCCGTCAATTGTAACCCCATATTGGCAGGATAGACATGGCCGAATCGTTTGGGGGCTAAGTAGCATTTTCGCGTCGTAAAATTAGACTAAAGCCACTCCAAGAAGCAAGATTATATGTGAAATAGATGACTTACCCTTTGTTTTGTCCTGATATTACGATCCGTCACGTTGAAGGCGTTGAGGGCGTTCAAAGTCACTTTTTATTTTAATCCAACTATTAAATTGTCTAGCAATTTAAAAACAAAAAACAGGAACGGAAGTCCGATCGATTTTTCTTCATCGACTAGCAGCCCGAGGAAATCCCTCTCCGACAAGCGATACAAACCTGTATTTTAATCCCGCCCACCACCCCCCCCCCCCCCAAAGGTGTCAGAGTCGCGCACACGGCCAGTGGCACATCTGAAGCGCCGCTGAAGGTAGGTTTTGTAACATCGCTACATATTTCGTTGCTTGAGGTCATTGTAAAGGACAACATTTCGGTAACTTTTTATTTACACAAATCTTATAAAACCTTAAAATATACTAAACATGTAATACTATTACAATAAATAATAATCATTTTACCTATGTACAATTAAAATACAGTCAAAATTGAAAGGTAATAAAAATATCTTCTTTGGTAGATACAAACAGTATATGACGTGCCATGACGTGTGGTACACCAACTGCACAGCGACTCAGAGGAAAGCGCTCCAGAGGGCCATTGACAACGCCAGAGGATTGTCGGCTGCCCTCTCCTTACCTTGGAGGACTTACACAGTTCCAGCTGCATAAAAAAAATCCCAGAATATTATAAAGGACATTTCCCACCCCGGACACTCCCTGTTTGAACTGTTGCCGTCAGGCAGACGATACAGATCTACAAGGACAAGGACAAACAGACTTAAAAACAGTTTTTACCCCACTGCTATAAAGGCACTAAATGTAGCTACCAAGGAACGCGGGGACTAAGGGACTGTGGTTGATACACTGTGAAATCGACAGAAGGATGTAGGGTTGGGTGTTTATGTTTGTGGTTGTTTTTATATTTCATATTTATTTTAGTTGTTTGTCATTTTTTAAAAAATATTTTACCTTGCATGTATCGTTAGCTTTTATGATTTGACTGTTGCTCTGTTGACTGTTGACTGGCTGACATTTTTAAATTTCATTGTACATGGTTCATGTTACAATGACAATAAAGAAACTATTCTATTCTACTATAACAAAAAAAGGAGCCATTGAAAAGGCAATCACAATGCTAACGTGAATCACGTGATTATCACATCGTGTACGTGACAATACGTGGTGTACGAGACAATAAATGTCCTTTGTCCTTTGGCCTTTGATAGCGATAGAGACAATAATTTTTTTCAATGAAGTTCAATAAGTGTACAATATTTTAATTACCCCTTCTCAAAAATAAATGTTCTATTTAGAAAAGTAAGGCAAGTGATAAAGATGAAATGGTGTTAGATTAGTCCAAAGGGCCTGTCCCACTTACGAGACTTTTTCGGCGACTGCTGGCACCCTTCATAGGTCGTTACAGGTCGCCGGAAATTTTCAACATGTTGAAAATCCAGCAGCGACCAGAACAAGGTACGACTCTTCGGGTGACTACACACGACCATACAGGCTTCACCCCATGACATGTCGCCAGGGTGTCGCCTGTATGGTCGTGAGTAGTCTCCTCAGTCACCCAAAGAGTCGTAGCATCTCTCTGGTCGCCGCTCCAACATGTTGAAAACTTTGACGACCTGCAACGACCTAAGACGGGTGCCGGCAGTCACTGAAAAAGTCGCGTAAGTGGGACAGGCCCTTTAGCCTATTGTTTTTATGAAGAGGTGAATGGAAGGTAGGCTACGACCGCATAGCCTAGGCTAATGCTATATTACAATTATTTATGAAAAAGTAATAAAAGGGTGAATTTGTGTTAAATTACAGATGTTTATTATGAAAAGTGTTCAGATAATGGTAAAATTGTGTTACATTACCTTAGCCTATGAGTTTTGGTGGCCTAGCCTTGGCTAACTTAGTCTAGCCAAGTGCAGGCTAGCTTGAACATAGCCTAGTTTAGCCTATTTAGCTTATTTATTGTAAATCTTTTTAAAAGGGTGCTTTACTTTCTGAGAAGGGGTTTTTAAAAAAGACCTAAATGTTTTTCCTTTCAATGCATGCGACACGCACGACTCAATTTGATTAATTTTTAGTTGTATATATTTCAACAATCCCAGAGTTTCAGAGTCTGTAGCACAGATGTTGTAAAAGTGGAGTGTCACTGTAAGTTGGCTGTTTTGCTGCGGCTAATGTAATTTCTTTCCCTTTTCAACAGAGGTCAAGACCCTAGAGGAATAACAATGAATTCACAAAAGTACTTAAGTGGATACCAAAAAACTCAAACTCAAGGAAAACCCATCTGACAAAATTTCTAAATGTCAAAAACTAACAAACTATTTTGCAATGTCAGGTTTGTCAACACCTACAGTTGAAACAAGCCACGAAAACACCAATGAAGCCGGTGATAGTGCACAAACCGTGGCTCTTTCTAGCAATATTCAGCCCACTGTTGACGCTTTTGATACAGATGGCGGTCAACTGTTGAGTGTTGTCCATATAATAACTGGAGCCTTACACCAAGATAAAGATCCAAAGACTTTATTAACTACATAGCAAATACAACTTCACACTTGCACGTCTCTCTAATTCTAAGTTAACCAGGCAAGCAGGGATTACTGCGTAACTACAAAAGCATGACATAATATTATGAGTGACACAACATGAAAGTACCGCGAAACAAGCAGAGACTGAGCAGATACGTTAAACAGGAAGCAAATTCCGTGATTTCAATCACAGTGACCTCGAAAACTGGCCCATAACAGTTGATAATGATTTCATACAGAATTGTTTAATGCACGACATAGGTTTTTTTCAAAATAAAAAACCAGATGATGTATATACCGAATCAAGCAGGGTTTACAAGGAGCAAATCAGAAGTTTCTCAAACAAAAAAGATTGAAAAATGGCCAGGCTGATGAGATCCTGGTTAGTTTACTCAAAGAGCAAAGGTTGTATAAAAGTCTGAAGAAGGGTTTCGGCCCGAAACGTTGCCTATTTCCTTTGCTCCATAGATGCTGCTGTACCCGCTGAGTTTCTCCAGCATTTCTGTCTACCTTCGGTTATCCAGCATCTGCAGTTCCTTCTTAAACAGGCTGTATAAACTGTTTTGTTTGCAAACTCTTTACTAAATGCCAAACATCACTTACAACAGGATGGTTTTCTGACTGGGTGAATGTAATCAGAGCTCTGGAGCATCATGAAGACAGCATGGAACATAGGAGGGCGATGTTGTGTTGGATAACAAGAAAGTCAAATAGAAATACTGTGCATCAGCAACTTGAAGGACAGAGGAGAAAAACAATACAGTACGATTCTGAAGAACTGAACAGAGTTGTAGCTGCTATCAAGTTTTGAAGTGAAAGAGGTTTGGCATTTAGGAGGAGACGTGGGGCTCACCAAATAATGGAAACTTCATGGGGGCCATTGAACTTATTGCAGAGTTCAACCCATTTTTACATGAACATCTCGAGAAATGTAAAAATGAAAAAGTAAATGCTACTTACCTCTCCAAAACCGTGTATCAAGAATTGATAGAAATTATGGGAAAACATGTGCAAGATGAAATTGTGAATCAAATGAACAACTTAGACACCAAATAGTACTCTATTATTGTTGCCTCTACGGCTGACCTGGCACATGTTGGCCAGCTTGCAATTGGGGTTCGATACTGCTATAATGGAAAACACTGTGAGAGATCTTTAACATTTTTACCGATAGAAAACCATTCATCCACGACCTTGTTCAACAAAATACAACAAGTCCTGGGTGAACATAATTCACTTGAAAATATCCGTGGTCAGTTCTACGATAATGCATCTAACATGAAGGGCTCGGAGAAAGGCATGCATTTCTTTATAAACTTTTACAGGTAGGCAGACTATGTACCATGTGCAGCCCATTCACTTAACCTTGTTGGAGAAAAGGCCATGTCTACTGTACCTGAAGTTGTTGACTATTTAGCCAGTTTGCAGGAACTGTATGGTTTCTTTTCTGGATCTCCACAAAGACACTGGGCAATCTACATTTCTCTCTAAAGACCTTACGACCTTAACTAGATGGTCTGCACACCATGAAGCAGCCCGGGCAATTAAAAATGGATATATGGGTATTTTACAAACTTTCAAACATATCTGTGAAGATTCAGGAGAGAAGCCTGAATATAAACAAGATGCAAATAATTGATACCACAAGTTGCTGAAGCTGGAATCTGCTATTTTAACAGTCGTTTGGGAAAAAGTGCAGGAGCGTTTCAAACAAGCCAAGTAAGAATCTTGTAAGATATCTTCTGCCATCATCTTTACTTTCATTTGTTAAAGAACTCAGAGAGAATTCATCCGATAGGATTGCACACTATGATTCAGAAGCAAAAGGTTTGTGTGACGATAGCACCTCAAGTTATTGTGATGCTTCCAAACGCATTGTCACAGGACATTTTCATATGGAACAGGTGGCATTGCTTCTTTGAGAGGAGCTAACAAATTTAGGATAGAAGATCTATATCAACTCTATGACTGCTTGATAACCCAGTTGCACAAGAGAATTGACCCATATGAGCAGATTGCCAAAAGATTCAAGTTCCTCTCAGAATTAGTGAACAATTCCGAAATGTTTAATCCGCCGGCTGCCTGCTGCCCCTTTTCCGGGGATACGTCCGCGCCCGGGTGGGGTTAGAGAGGGGCTACGCGCTGTCCACGGGCACCCTGGGGGATTTCCGGGACCGCTGGGCACCGCGGGCGGTGGAAGTCATCATCGATGGGGATTGTAATATAGTTGTACAGGAGTTTATTTTGTATATTTGGTTGACTCGTATTATGGTGGCGGGTTTTGTTTTGTTTTATTGTAAATATTATTTTAATATTTGAATCAATATTTTTTTTAAAAAAACGTTTAAAGGATGGTCTTGGGCATCCTTCCAGCAAGCGAACGGTGCCAAGTGATGGAGAACAGGAACATTATGCGGAATGCTCTGCTGTGTTTGTGAGTGCATACAGGGATACGCGAGTGTATGTAGAAACATCCTGCGGCCTGCTCTGCTGTGTACCCGGGGTTCACTAGTGCGTACGTGAGAGTATGTGCCTTATTTGGCAGGGCAATAAAATACTTAGTGAATCAAACTCTGTTGTCTGAATCCAGTGATTTAGCAAAAACAACAATGAGAGGTATAGATCGGGTAGAGGTACAGAGTCTCTTGCCCTGAGTCGGACAATCGAAGACCAGAGGACATACAGTGCCCTCCATAATGTTTGGCACAAAGACACATCATTTATTTATTTGCCTCTGTACTCCACAAGTTGAGATTTGTAATAGAAAAAAATCACATGTGGTTGAAGTGCACATTGTCAGATTTTAATAAAGGCCATTTTGGTTTCACCATGTAGAAATTACAGCTGTGTTTATACATAGTCCCCCCATTTCAGGGCACCATAATGTTTGGGACACGTGGCTTCACATGCGTTTGTAATTGCTCAGGCGTGTTTAATTGCCTCCTTAATGCAGGTATAAGAGAGCTCTCAGCACCTAGTCTTTCCTCCAGTCTTTCCATCACCTTTGGAAACTTTTATTGCTGTTTATCAACATGAGGACCAAAGTTGTGCCAATGAAAGTCAAAGAAGCCATTATGAGACTGAGAAACAAGAATAAAACTGTTAGAGACATCAGCCAAACCTTAGGCGTACCTAAATCAACAGTTTGGAACACCATTAAGAAGAAAGAGAACACTGGTGAGCTTACTACTCACAAAGGGACTGGCAGGCCAAGGAAGACCTCCACAGATGATGACAGAAGAAGTCTCTCTATAATAAAGAAAAATCTCCAAACACCTGTCCGACAGATCAGAAACACGCTTCAGGAGTCAGGTGTGGATTTGTCAATGACCACTGTCCGCAGAAGACTTAATGAATAGAAATATAGAGGCTACACTGTAAGATGCAAACCACTGGTTAGCCGCAAAAATAGGATGGCCAGGTTCCAGTTTGCCAGGAAGTACTTAAAAGAGCAACCACAGTTCTGGAAAAAGGTCTTGTGGACAGATGAGATGAAGATTAACTTATATCAACTCTATGACTGCTTGATAACCCAGTTACGCAAGAGGATTGACCCATATGAGCAGATTGCGAAAAGATTCAAGTTCCTCTCAGAATTAGTGAACAATTCTGAAATTGATGAGGACAGTATTAAACTTATAATATTGTATTACAAAGACCATATTGACCACAAATTAGTAAACGAGTGTTATCAGTTCAAAGAATATTTGCACCTTAGGAAACCCCAGAACACAGAAGAAAACACGGCGTCCAAAATGCAATGCACAGACGTTCTTCAGATTATTGTGGGCAACGCCTAATTACCCAATATTACTACTGCGCTTAAGACAATGCCTATCACAAGCTGTGAAGCAGAAATGAATTTTTCAAAACTATCCTTTATAAAGAATAAATGTTGGTCTACCATGATTGAAGAGCATGTAAATTCTTTATGCATATTGTATCTAGAAAATTACATTGCAAGGAAGCTCACATATGACAAAGCTGTACGTGAATATGATGCTAGAAAAAGCAGAAAAAAGAGTATTGTGCAAAATGTGCTTCATGTAGTATGTATTCTCATAGGGGTCTAAAATAAAAGATTGACTGTGGTTTTATTTCATCATTCTATGATGCATCATGTATCCAACATTCCCTAATCTCCCCCCCCCCCCCCCCCATAACTCGAAAACTATAAGGCATAGGACATATGTATTCATACCAGTGTCTTTGACATGTGGGTGGTGAGTCCGAGTGGTGGTGCCATCAAGTGTGGCAGCCTCGCCAGCAGCAGTCTGTCCTTTCATCCTTTTTGTTATTTTTAGTCTGTCTTAAAGTTTGTTTTTGGTGGCCTTTTAGTCTTTTTTATGTGGGGGGGTGGGAAGGGTGAAACGTTTTTTCTCAGTCACTACCTGGTTCGAGGATGCGTCTTTCCAACCAAGCCGCATCTTCGCCCCACTTCTCGCGGCCTACCATCTGGATTGGTGCGGCCTTTCCTGCCGGAGACCAGCCAGAGCTTCAGCTTCAGCGGCGGTGCAGCACTGAAGTACCATCGTGGAGCGGGCGATGCCTTACCGGGGATCGCCGTGTGGAGTTCCGGAGTGCTGGGACTGCCGACTTTGACACCGGAGCTGGGGTCTGCGGAGCTCCCAGCTGCGGGCGGCGCTGACTTTGACATCGCAGAGCCTGGGATCCTTGCCGAGGATCGCCAGCGTGAATCTCCGCCCAGCTCGGCCCGTGTACTTCGAGAGCCGTGGTCTCCGGTAGGAAGCGGCCGATTCAGAGGCTCCAGGCCGCTGAGAGTGTTCTTCTGCTCGAGGGCTCGAAACATCGGGCCGCCGTAACGGCGACTGCGGAGGCCTGAATAGACCACGGGTGAACAAGAGGAAGAGGATTGAACTTTGCTGCCTTCCCTCACAGTGGGAAACATTGATCCCACTGTGGGGGGGATGTTTTATGTTAAATTCTAGTGTTGTGTTTATCTTATTTGTGTGCTGCATGGTAACTCAAATTTCACTGCACCAATTGGTGTATGTGACAATAAATGTCCTTTGTGCTTTGTCCTTAGTGAGATAACCCAGTACAGCAATTTTAAACAAAATCTGAGATGGAGTGGTCACATTATTTTTTAATGTGTGGTGATCTGTGGTAGAACAACCCAATTGAAGAAGATATTACAGTGGTTACCCAGACCTCGTTGCTGGTTGCGAAGGGGCCCCCAGAACAGTTCAAGCTTCAGGGCCCCAAAAATATAAGTCCGCCACTGGTCCCCTCCAACCTGTTTCTCTCGCGGTTCACAGACTCGCCAGCTGCCTGCCACTGTTGCGGGCTGGAAGAGTCTGTGTACCACGTGTATATGGAGTGTGTGAGGCTGCAGCCCCTGTTCCAATATCTAAAGGGGCTGCTCCTTGCCTTCTGGCTGCACTTCACACCCACCATCCTCATCTTTGGACACCCTGTGCGTAGGGAGAGGGTAGACCCGAGGATGTCCTGGTTGGGTTGATCCTGGGCCTGGGCAAGCTGGCCATCCGCGAGTCACGGCGCCAGGCGGAAGAGGGCTCTGCCCGAGCCGGCTGCCTGCTGCCCCTTTTCCGGGGTTACGTCCGCCGCCCGGGTGGGGTTAGAGAGGGGGCTACGCGCTGTCCACGGGCACCCTGGGGGATTTCCGGGACCGCTGGGCACCGCGGGCGGTGGAAGTCATCATCGATGGGGATTGTAATATAGTTGTACAGGAGTTTATTTTGTATATTTGGTTGACTCGTATTATGGTGGCGGGTTTTGTTTTGTTTTATTGTAAATATTATTTTAATATTTGAATCAATATTTTTTTTTAAAAAATGTTTAAAGGATGGTGTTGGGCATCCTTCCAAGCAAGCGAACGGTGCCAAGTGATGGAGAACAGGAACATTATGCGGAATGCTCTGCTGTGTTTGTGAGTGCATACAGGGATACGCGAGTGTATGTAGAAACATCCTGCGGCCTGTTCTGCTGTGTACCCGGGGTTCACTAGTGCGTACGTGAGTGT